>JAJQOW010000455.1:0-112480 GCA_037975125.1 Latrodectus hesperus | reverse complement strand
TAAAGTAACTCACCAAAGTCGTTATTTTTTAATTTTTGCTATAATTATTCCAATTGTAAGCTTAAACTTTGTAGTACCATTTCCTATACATATGTTCTTCATAAAAAAAATTGAGTACTGTACTGTATTTCAAGAATTTTTTGGTATGCCATGATATTTTGTGTAGTACTTCATTTTATATTTTATATTATATATATTTATTATATATATTATATTATATATTATATATATATATTATATATATATATATATATATATATATATATATATATATGTATATATATATATATATATATATATATATATATATATATATATATATATATATATTATATATATATATATATATATATATATATATATATATATATAATATATATATATATATATATATATATATATATATATATATATATATATATATATATATATATATATATATATATATATATATATATATATATATATATATATATAATATATATATATATATATATATATATATATATATATATATATATATATATATATATATATATATATATATATATATATATATATATATATATATATATATATATATATATATATATATATATATATATATATATATATATATATAATATATATATATATATATATATATATATATATATAATATATATATATATATATATATATATATATATATATATATATATATATATATATATATATATATATATATATATATATATATATATATATATATATATATATATATATATATATATATATATATATATATATATATATATATATATATATATATATATATATATATATATATATATATAATATATATAACATTCTTGTGACCGGAAAAAAACTTTGTAAATTATTTTATTATCTATATATATTAAAAAATTTTGCATCTGACTAATCCTAAGCTATTTGGGTTCGTATAATAAATAAGGTTTTTCAGATTTTTATTTGAAAATGTAATTTTATGACCTTCTTTGTTAGTGTATATTAAAATATTATGCACGAAACTTTTATACAAATGTTGTTTATATTTACTCAATGCTACTACTTTTCTTTATTCTAAAATTAAATATTCTTTTTGGAGCCACTTGAAAAGCAGCCACATTTGTGATATGAATGTAGTGGGATGTCACGAATTCAAAACTTGATATTATCGGGTATGCTGTGTGTGAAAATAAACTAAATTCTCGTAGTGTCCCTCCACTAACAAGAATTGAAAGTTTGGAATTGGTTTCGTCAAGTGATTATAGTTTCCAATGATGAGTGGTTAACTAAATTTATTACAAATTTAGTGACTTTTGTTTCCCAGAAATAGACTGCCGAAAGTGATAAAATAGTCCTCAAATTCAAATAGTAGATGAGGAATTTAACAGTCAAGAAAAGTTAGAGGATTTGTGGAAGAATTATCAAAATCTTCTAACTGTGCTCAAGTATAGTGCAGCTTTACCCAATAAATCAACTGAAATAAATAAAAATTTTGCTTTGATCTCTTGAGTTGTTTTTTTTTAATTTCCAGTGTATACGACAGTAAGAAAACAATAAAATTTTTGGATATTGTAAAACTCAAACTTCTATGTAGAATAGAAAATCTTTAATAACTGTTTCAAAAATAACTTAAAGTACAATTTCGTGTTATCATCGATAAATTATTTCAACTGCAGTTATTTTCACTATATTTACATTTTCTCTTCTTTTTAAAATCTGGAATTCAGCCACTTCCAACAGGCTTGTTCTATAATTTAATAACTTTTCAGATGGAATGAATGATCAATAAAAGAGGAAGCATATTTTTAACTCCATGAGTACTAATATACACTGGTCTCAATAAAGTAAGGATAATGCAAGTTTAGAGAAAGAAAGAGACAGATGCAAAACAAATGAGACTTATTTGTAAAGTCTATTTATGAAACAAAAGGTGAAGAGCAAAAAAGATCCTATATGTTAAACATCATTCATAAAAACTGCGATTTTTACTCCTTGGAGCAAATTTCAAAAAAGAACCTATTTACAAAAACGAATTTAACATGGTTGGTATGATGGTTAATACATAGTATGCCGCCCAGAAAATGAAATACAGGCCGTACAACGCCTAGGCATGCTGAGTATCAAATTATCGATTTGATCTTGGGGAATATTACACTGCTCACATCAAGCATTGCTCTCAGAAGTTCCAGTAGACATGTGTGAGGAGGTTAACGGGCTACAATTTGACGGCCAAGCATGTCTTACACATGCTCTATAGGATTCAAGTCCGGTGAGTATGCTGGTCAGTCCATACGGGTGATATCCTCCGATTAAAGGCATTCGTCTACAATGTTTGCATGGTGAGGACTGGCGTTGTCATCCATAAACAGAAATTCTGCACCCATGTGGCACCCCGAAACAAACGTACATGTTGTTTCAGAATGACATCTCGAAAGATGTGGCCTGTCATGGTTACATTCTAAACATGCAGATTATTTTTCAAAACCCAGAATAATTCCTCCCCAAACGAACAATCCTGCACCACCATAACGGTGTCGTTCAATGATGTTCTTTTTGTAGTAACGGGTACCTGTCCCTCTCCATATGAAAGTCCGGCGAGAATCAGAGTGAAAGCTAAACCTGGAATCTTCGGGAAAAAATCATACAAGACCACTGTTGTGGTGTCCACAATGCATGCTCTCTACTCCAGGCTAACCGCAGGCGACAGTGAGTTGCGGTAAGTAGAACACATCTGACAGACCTACGAGCATATAGACCAATGGGCCCTAAGCGTCTGTACACGGTCTGCCTTGAAACCGTCGTACCGGTAGCTGAAGAGAATTGACGAGATAGGTCTTATGCTGTGCTCCGTCTGTTTCTTTTAGCAGTAACTCCCAAATATCGGTTCATTCGGCGTTGTAACTGGGGGCGACCTGTGCTGTAACGTGTACTCATATTACCATCATGTAACCGTTGCCAAATCCTAGAAATGACACTCTGGGTGATTCCAAGTTATTGCAAGTAATGCGGTTATTGCACTGAAAGGCTTTTAAAGCGCTTGTGAACAATTTTACTTCTTTGCACCTATTCCTTATAGAGCCGAGCTGGCAGCCGAATGGTTAGCGCTCTTGCCTTCGGTTCAACAGTTCGTGGGTTCGAATCCCACCTTGGGCATGGATGTTTGTAGTGGTTCGGAATCCACTTTAAGCCGTAAGACCCGGTCTAATTAGCCCTCGTGTGCAAATAAATGACCGTTGAGTAACAAACAAACCAAACCTATTCCTTATATACCCCACTCTTACACTCTCGTCATTGTGACGTACTATCGGTGCCATCTGGTGGTTTCTTGTAATTTGCATATTATTCTTCAAGATGTGTGTGATAATTCTATATATGTGAAATTTTTAATTTAGAGTTCAATTTCTGTGTAAATCTGAATTATCCTTAATTTATGGACATGAGTGTATATTAAATAATAGAAAATACCGTTTGAAACAGAAAATAATATTCTTTTCTGCAACATTATTTCTCCTTTACTTTTATTTCACAGTTTTAATGAAAAATTAATTTTAATCCGTACTTTAGTAAATTAATCAGAGTAATATATTGCTAATCTTTTAATGAGAGATAGTTAGCAGAATAAGTGGGATTAAAAAAACTCCACATCTTCTTTATATTGACCAAAGTCTTATTAAGTTGGATATAATTTTCCTTTTATCATGACCTTTTACTTTGAAATGAGCTCAAATATTCTAGAATTAACAGAAGTTAATACATTAAGGTTCATCATGAGATTGACTATTTCTTTCATTACACAGAACAAAGTTCATCTTAACTTAGATGAGATCGCTCTATTATGGAAGGACTTAGCTTCTAGATCAGTAGGTTGAACAGTTCAAAATGGACGCATCGTCAATTGAGGTGGGTATTTGGGAGTTTTCCAAATTATTGAGGCGCATGAAAACGACCCATAATCCTTGAAAAGTTCCTTTGGAAGGTATTTAAGCACCTTACAGTTGACATTCCTTACTAAAAACTCTGCACTTACATTTTTACAAGAACATTTCCACTTTTATATATGCCCATTATATATTTGCATTGTGTACCCAATATTTGGTTTTGCTTAGATTTGAAATATAATTTATTATTTTTCATTAAGAATATTATTTCTTTTCTTGTAATTTATGAACTTTTATAACTTTTGATAGTTTGGTTGGAAAAAAGAATCCAATGTATTATATTGATTGGCTAATGAAACAACCAAACTTATCTTTTCAAGAAATTTGTGATGCATGACATTTTGCATAAGTTATAAAAATACTAACAAAGTGCTTACTTTATTAGGTGGAAATTATTATGTATTCAATAATGTAACAAAAAAATAATGCAATTAAATTTGTTTGTTTTCAGTACGAATTTTTTTCACAAATATCCTTAATATCTGTTTACATTATTTTTATATACGCTTATAAAGCAAAACCATCGAAAATAACGATTAATTATAAATAATAAAAAGATTTTGAAGATATAGATTTGTTGTTGCCGTGAACAAAATTAACATGACACCAGGAATCTTGAAGAGGGTGCACCAGTCATTTCTTCGCCGGTGTCAACTGTGCAACGACACAAGTGGTCGGCATTTTGAGCATTTGCTGTGAGGCTTTCACTAAGTCATATAAAGGATTCTGAAACTTTTAGTATTATTCATTCGCTTACCCAACACTGTTGTAAGTTCAGGTGGGATTCCTATTTTCTGCCTATATATATATATATATATATATATATATATATATATATATATATATATATACACATACATATATATATAACATATATATATATATATATAACATATAACATATATATATATATATATATATATATATATATATATACATATATATATATATATATATATAAGCAGAAAAGAAAAAAACGTGTGTGTGTTAGACAGAAATTTTTTTTTTTTTTTGAAGAAAAAAGGATCATTTACAGAAAAAATAAAAGAAATTTTTTCTTTTATTTCTCAATTAATCTTTCCAAATTGAAATGCTTCAAAACCTACACCTCCATTTTTCAAGTGTAAAGTTATTCCATCTTCTCCATTGAATGGTCGTCAATAATTCCAAAGTTAGGATTTTACTTACAAATATTTTTTCTGCACTCTATGCATGATTTTTCCACCACTGAATATGAAGTGATTTATTTAAAATGGGAATGTGAGAAAAGGTCGAAATTGTATTTACATTTGTAAATGCGTTTCATAGATAATCTGACTATATATCTCTTTACCCTTAGAACATTTTCAAACATTTGATAGGAATATGCTATTTACCTTGATTATTTATTTCTGTAGTTGATTTTCTCAGAGAAAATTAATAATTTTCAGAAGAAAATTTAATCCAGAAACTAAATTATATAACCAAGCGTTTATCCGAATGTTTTTCGGCAAACAAAAATGTTTTAAGATTAATCTTATAAAATTGAAAAAAATAAATAAATGAAATGATAATGTGAATAAATGTAAGAATTAAAAATATGTAAAATAATCTTAAATATAATTAAAAATAAAATGATATGTTGCAAAAAAAATTTTTGGACCTATTTTTTAGCAGTAGTAATTTAATATCAAAATATTTTCTATTTTAATTTAATACTTTATAAAGCCTTAACTTCCAGCTACATTTGATAAATGCTTCCTTATCAAATATTTGGAGTACCTTAGAATAGTAATAAAAATAAGGCATTCAGTATTTTTCAAAAATTCACTAATTTATATAATTAAATATTGCTATATTTTTATAATTATTCTTTCATATCTCAAATCTAAAAAAATAATTTTTAATTACTATAAAATATTTTTGACTGCTTTAAGAAAACTACGATTCTGTTTCTAAGGCTTTCATTTTAAACTATATTGTGAAAAGAGGAGCTAACATATTTGTGTAGATTGCTAATTGTGGTGGATATAAACACAAAATAAAAGTTATTTTTTATTGATTAATAAGCAAAATAATGGATTTTAAATGACTATAATACACACACACACACACACACACACACATATATATATATATATATATATATATATATATATATATATATATATATATATATATATATATATATATATATATATATATAAAGCGTAAGACATGTAGTTAAAAATAAATTAGCATTTTAATTAAATAAGAAATAAAAATAAGTTAAAAAGTTGTTATTAGATACATAAAAGTAATACATTAATTTATTTTAACAATTATTCTTCATATATTATATTATAAATACTTATATTGTAAATATTTTAAAATACTCTATAAAAGTAGTATTTTTAAAAAATAAATATTTCTTACGCAACCTATTAATTTATACAACAATAGCAGAAATTCTGAAATATGTATTGTGAAACCTTAAAGCTTATATATACGATGAAATTCAGGTTTCCTGGAAAATAAAAATATTAATTAAAAAAATATAGTAACACTTTATCTTGATAACCTTTGAACTTTTATATTTCATGGAAGTAACAATTTATGCAGGTTCCCAGTAATTGTTGATGCAGATTTTCTTTCAACCATTTTTCATTTCATGAGGTGATATTCTACTTCTTATTGAAAATACCAAAGTTTGCACAGTTTCTGGAGGATTGTTGGACCTGATATATTTTTCTAACGTTATTTATTTCATGGTCTTAATTCAAATTTCCTTCGAAAATACAAGATACATCTGAATTTCTATAAGAACTGGTGGAGTGTTTTTCTCTCTCAAACAGTTAAACCCGCTAGAATAAATTGAATGTGTTAGAAATAGATACGCATTAGTTTCGATATTCTTGGCAGATTGCTGAAGTATTTAAATGAAAAAAAAATCATTGTTTTGTAGAAATAGATTCAAATATTGTTATGCTGAAATATTTGTTGAGAATCTTCAATTATTTCTCTGAAAGGTATTAAAATGTTTTCTACACTTCCTTGAAAATCTTTTCTTCTGAATACAATTTCTAAAGATGTATTTCTCTCTTAATAAAGACATAGTACCGGTGAAAGATGAATTAACTATTAAATTTTTATATAATTCTCATTATCATATTACGTGATATACTAGAGAAAACAAATTCTGTAAAGTAATTTCTAGGCGTAAGAATGCTTTATATACTCTAATGCCCACAAATATATTACATTTTCGTATTCTTTAGCAAGACATTCTTAAGTTGTCAATTCTTCATTACATTTCGATACTGAAATTTTAGAGAAAAAATTTCTGAGACTTTTTTTAATGTATCAAAAAAGAATTGATTTATAATTTAATTTTTCTAAAAAACGAAAATCAAGATGTTTTCTTGTTTTATTAAATAAGTTTTCTCGCTTCATGAATTTTTGTTCTACGTAATTTTCCGCTTCATTCCCGAAATTCATTCCTTTGTTTCTTCTCATTTCATGAGATAATATCATTCAGGGATTATTGAATGCTTTATGTTGAATATTTTTAATACCCACACAATTTCATTTATTGCCTTTTGAATTATTTTTCTGCTTAATGATGAAGAGGAATTTTCATTCAGAACTTAGAATAATTAAAGTGGCTTATGTTTCGTAGTGACTTTACTGACTTCTGGAAGTTATATTTCAAAATCTGTAACAAAAGTTAAAAATTAAAAATAAATTACTACTGTAGAAAACTTGTGAAAATACTAAAGTGATACGTTTCCTTTCAAATTTTATACGGCTTTTAAGAAATGCTAATCTCAATATATTTTCAGATGAAGAAAAACACAAATATATTAATACAAGAACACTATTCAATGTTTTGCAACTTAGTTCAATTAGAGCGTTTAATAATAATAAATACGCTGTACTAAATAGTGAAACTTAATATTACCATACTAAATATATGACCTTCTTTGCTTAAAATTTTACTTGTTTGAAATCAACATATTTCTTAGTGTGGAAGCCTATACATCACCTTTACACAATTGCATTAAAAATAGGCTGTGTGACACTTCACTCTCTCTCTCTTCCTTTCCGAGAGCGCCCCTGGCGGGGAGAAGGAAAGACAATCAGTTAGGCTATTGTTTTCGAACTCGCAACATGTGTTTTAATCATCCTTTTCATTTTGTGTTTCTGTTTGTATTGTGTGTAACTTAACTTTGAATGATTAAATTATTGTTACACTAAAGGCTGTTTTGATTATACCCACAACCACCGGACACAGCTGCTTATATTTCGCAAACTATAAATTTATTTGCGGTAATATTGTTGCATTAGAATATCCCAAAGAGAGAACCCGATGGAAATTATCTTCCAAACTAGGGGATCTCTAAAGACCAATATATTGCTTATACACCCAGGAAGTTAGTGTTGAAAAATTATCTACTCATGGGAATAAAAACTGCTTTATCTTAAAAATGTAAGAATGCTCTCAAGTAATCCAGGTAGATGCTATTACAGTCTTGGCAGATAAGCTGGTCTCATTATCCTTAAGCACATATCTCAACTGATCGCCAATCATTCCAAATTAAAGTCATTCTTTTCTAAAACAATGAACTTCAACGGTACAAATGGATTTTTGCTGAATATACTTATGCTAATTTTGTACATTTAACATTATTTCTGCGGGGGGAAAGGGCAAATCTTTCCTTGTGAATTTCTTTCTCAGGTAATGTTCTTTTATATTGGCTTTAACAATCATAATCAAATTACGCAAAATATATATAAAAAAAGCTGTCGATTACTTTGGCTTTCAGATGGATACCGACATTTAGAAAGAAAAAATTTTATATACATATTTTAAACCATTTATAACTATAGTATTTTAAAAAATAGCTACATGATACAGAAATTCTTAGATAAATTGAACTTAAAGTTCATTTAATTTTCCTGACAAAACCAAACTTATTCAGTTTTATGTAAATTTAATCTGTAAGAAAAATATATGAGAAATATAAATCCGTATGGATTAAAAACTTCCCCGAATTCAGGCTCGAGCCGGCAGATGAATACATGTCACTCTAACCTTCGGTTCAACAATACATAGGTTTCGATTCTCACTTTAAAAGAGTGCATGATAGTAGGTAATTGGGATTCCCTTTAAACTATAGGACCAGGTCTAACTAGCCCTCAGGAGCAAAAAGTTATTGTTAAATGACAGATGAACTAAACTACCTTCGAATGCATAAAAATGGAATCTTCCAGTATATATGGGACCAGTGCTTTTTCAATGAACGTAATATACAAGTACTTTATGTTTTTAAAACAACACAATTATTTACGCGAAAAATTTATTAATCTTGATATTTTATTTTAGTGTAACTAAATTGTAATGAAATATTTTAAGAAGCAGACATTTTCTTTACATAAAATCGTAAAATATATGCAACTTTAATCACTTTTTCTCTCATTTTTAACCACATAAATATGTTAAGCTTTCATTTAAATGAAATTAAATTAAATCAGTGTTTAAAATTTTCTTAACCCAAAAATCCATGTTTATGAATATTTCAGGAAAAACATTTACGTAACTCAGGACTGAAAGTATTTCTTTTATTAAATAGGTAAGTGATGCTAAAATTAAAAATAATTCCCTTCTAATTGAAAATAAATACTTCAACGAATATCCCTTAATAAGTAATTAGAATACGAAACGATTATAAGCTTGCAATGTTTTTTCTCTATTTTTCAAAAACAATAAATCTGCTAGCGTTCCCAACTTTTAATTAATGGATAAATATACACCTAAATGCTCTAATTTATAGTATAATTGGAGTCCTTTTAGAAATAAATTTTTGCTCTTTCTCTAATAATAATCTAAAATGCGTGTTCATAAATACGTACAATAATTTGTGTTCTCAATTTTACTGTCTATTGCAACATTAAGGGACTACATCCGGATTTAAAGAAATTTTATCATTAAAATTATTATCATTAAAATATATTCATTAAAATATTTTCAAAATGAATATTTCAAATTAAAATATTTTCAAATTTCAAAACAAAAAAATATTATCATTAAAATATTTTACATTACTCTTATTATTTTTAATTTTCTAACATATTTTTATATTATATCATTTTGATAGTTTTTATTTTTACTTACATAAAAGTTAGAAGTATTTTACGAATACAAAATATTATTTCTCACAACTTTTTGTATTCTCACTGTAATATCTACGCATTATAGTATACACATGTCTACACATTACAAAAGAAAATGATTATGCATTGTACATCGAATGAACTAGCAAGTTGTCCAAAATTCAAATTTATAGAGAGGTCAAATCGAAAACTTTTTAATACAGTTCGTGGCATTGATTCAATCAACGCATTTCTGTGATTCTCGGAAAAATGATACCCATAGTATTAATTATTATTAAAAATGTCCCCCCAGATCTTAATATGTCTTATCATTTTATCGATAGCAAAAATGATTCAATATTAATTTTTCTATTGAAAAGTTAGTGTTTATAGAATACCTATCAAAAAAAAATCTGGATCAAAAAAATATAATTCCATCAAAAGTCTTGAGAGTTATTCATTCAGCTATGATATAGTCAAATTGTGTTCCAAAAATAAATAAATTGTTCAGTATTAATGATATTTCATCGATTAAAAACAAATTCGGCGTTTCTTTCTTAATATAAAACATTTTGTGTGTGTGTTTTGAAAAATTTCCCTCTTTTTCTTAATCATTAATTCATAAATCTATTGGGTTGTTCAGAAAGTAATTTCGTTTTTCCCAACAGAGGATTTAATTGTATTTTTTACACCCAACTTCACACTTAAGCCGTATAATTATTATATGCTTTGAGAGCTCAAATAGCAAGGCTTGTGTGTGAAAAATTCCTATTAATTCTACGCAGTAGTTTTTGGTTGATGCCCTTTTAAATATGGAGAGCGATAGGCAGCATTTTCGACATATCTAACTGTTTTACAACAGAAAGGGTAAAAACGCTGTTCAATCCAGAAAGAAATTGACCGATGTGTATGGAGAAGGTATGTTGAGAGTACGCCAGTACCAGAACTGGTTCGCTAAATTTTGATCCGGCAATTTTGATGTCGAAGATGCACCACGTTCGGAAAGGCCGGTTGAAGCTGATAAAGACGCTAATGCTTTTATCAGCATTAGTTGATGCGAATAACAACAGTTTATGACAACTTGAAAGGCCTGGGATTATCCTTGAAGCTCGATGTATGGGTTCCCCATGTTCTCACAGAGAGAAATCTGTGTCGCTGCATTGACATCTGCGCTTCGCTTCTCAAACGGCACGAAAATGATCCGTTTTTGAAGCGCATCATCACTGGGGACGAAAAATGGGTTATATACAACAACGTCAAACGCAAGAGGTCATGGAGCAAAAAAATGAACCGGCTGAAACTATTTCCAAAGACGATATTCTCCAAAAAAAGGTGATGCTGTCTGTTTGGTGGGATTTTAAAGGAATCCTTTTATTTATTTATTTATTTGAGATTTTACCGGATAACACAACAATTAATTTGGAAGTCTACTGTCATCAGCTGGACAAACTGAATGATGCACTTCAACAGAAAAGGCCAGAACTAATCAACAGGAAAGGTGTAATGTTTCACCAAGACAACGCGAGACATCACACAAGTTTAGTCACTTGCCAAAAGCTTTTACAGCTTGAATGATATACAATGCATATTCTCCAGACATGGCACCATCAGATTATTATTTGTTCCTGTCACTCCAAAATTTTTAGACGGTAAAACCTTCACCTCAAATGAGGAGGTCAAAAACCACCTCGATCAGTTTTTTGCCAGCAAAGACCAAAAATTTTATGAGCGTGGAATTCTGCTACTACCAGAAAGATGGCAAAAGGTGTTGGACCAGAACGGCCAATATATAATTTAATAAAGTATTTGTTTATTATACGAAAACTGTCTTTCATTGCCAAAAAAAAAAAAAAAAAAAAAAAAAAAAAAACGAAATTATTTTCCGAACCACCCAATACATAAATATATATTTTCCTTCATCCAACTTTTGCTTAGATTATCATGCAAAATATACTTGAATTTTTGAAACGGCACAATGGTATAAGAGCTTGTTTAAAGTACGTGTTTACATTAAAAGTTGTTGTGTTTATATTTTCATATTCTTTATTTGTTCTCTCGTTCTCTTATTCATTATAATCTTCAAGTTTTGATTTCTAATAAAATTATGTATTTCTTGAAGTGTTGTTGATTTACAATATCTCATCTCATTTCACGGAACTTATTTTTATATTTTCTCTCTGCACTTTAAAGTAGCCTTTTTAACTGTTGATTATCTTTACCATTACTGAAGGATTATAATTTATCAATTAAAATTTTTGTTATGCATTTTCATTATTAATTTTTAATTTTTTTCCATATAAACTTGTTCATTAAATAAAGAATAATTTTAAAAAAGTTAAAAATTAATAAATCCTTCTATTATATGTATTGAGATGTAAAAATTTATTCAAATACTTGAAATGACTGGATATTTTATTAAAATTTTAAAATATCTTTGCAAACTTGACCAACAGATAGGGCTGTGTAAAATACCAATTATGGAGCTCAAGAATTATATATTTAACTAGAGAATAATTGAAAATCCCAGTCACATATGTAGATGATGTCATCAATAATGTCACGTCACTGTCTGGGAAAGTGCTATTTAATGAAATTGATTATCAGAATGGAGAATCTGTTATTAGAGTAGGAATTGTCTTCCTTATGATAAAAATATACATAGCAATTGTACCTTTGAAGAAGGAATGTTGATTAATTGGTTTCGTTGTGGATAACAAGATACGAAATGTATAGTTTAGAAGCTGTTATCAGGGTATGTAATTTAGGAAGGAAAATAAACTCAAGTAGGTTCACCAACGTATGAGAAAATCGTAACTGACGTAGTCAAAGGTAGTATCTACAATCTATACACATTTGAGATTCATAAGGTGTAACCTCCACTGGTATTTCGGAAAAGTTCAGCATCCTAATGAAAAGTTAACAGCTAACTTTGTGGGACTTTTTATATTTGCAGTATAGTTATATATTTAAGAAAAATGGAAATGACGATTAGACGTTTGGTTTTCTAAAGTAATGTCAATCAAAGAAACCCATTTCATGTCTCTAAATTCTAACAGCTTCCATATCTGAAAAATTTGGGAAAACTAGAAGTTCATTGTTATTGAAGAAACTGCTACTAGAGGGACGTGTCAATTAGATTTCCTAAGTCATTTGTTTTTCTGTTTAAAGAAATAAATAATTTTTAATTTCAAACTACTATTGTTACGGGTGTGAAATACACCCACATGTTAAAAACTGAACCATTCTTTATCTGGCTAAGAAGCCTCAGTTGATAGTTGTTTTGCGCATAGAATATGCCACTCCATCTCTAATTTCTACAATCTGTTACTTGTAAAACCTCTTGCATATGATTATTTTTGAAAATCATACAGTTCCAAAATAATCGCATGCAAGAGATTAGAAAACCAATCGTAAAACAGTCGTTCAGTTCTTACCTTTTGATTTAAATAATTTTATTTTTGATTTGTGACCGATTAAACAAAAAGTTTTGATTTTGAGTATCCAAGTAAATTAAAAGCATAATTCCGTACACAGTATGTTCCCCGAAACTCTTTAGGAAAAATTAAAATATCTGCAAAATATTAAAAACTAGTGAGCAGCAAACAGTATAAATAGCACAACTAGTGAACAGTATAAATTTAATTAAAAATATATTTGCCTCAGAAAACATTCTATTCGAAACAAGTTCTCTTATAATGGAGTGATAAGATAGCTTAATAGATTTTTGTTATCCTCTGTATAAAGAGAATTTACCAACAGATTAGAAATGGAAAACTACTCAAAAATCCAATTTAAAAGACTGTCTTTCTGAAAATTTAAACGACTCAGATTTTGTTAAAAAGTTGTAAACGTTTTTCTATTTATTCTACAAAAGGGTTTAACTGAATGTTCTTACTCATGTTAAAACCTTTTTCAATTCAGGAATTTTTTTCTAAAATTTTAGATTAAAAATGCTTAAAAAATCTAAAACACTGAGTCACATACTGGTATTTCCTTTACTAATCGAAAATGTATTTAATTTGATACCTTATTTTAGAAAGATTATGTGTGCATAATCATGTAAGTGTAATTATAATCGAATTAGATGCTTCTAGTTAAATAAAAAGGATAATTTTTCTCACTCATTGTATCGCACTTTGTTCATGGAAACTCTTTTTATGCAAAAATAAATTTCATATGAAGTTTTAATATGAGTAATGAATACTTTATCTCATGTATTATGCATTTAGTTCACTCATATTATTTTATTGTGATTATATAAAGCATTACTCCTAATTCTATCCATTTCTATCTATTCGATTGAATTTTAATAATTTCAATCTTGATTTGAGAAACTAAGGTTGTTTTTAAGTTGTTTCGTATATCATAAAATTACAATAACTATTTTCTGTATTACTATTTATTTGTTAGTTATGCATGTCTTTATTATTTAAAATAAAAAAAAATTTCACAACAAATTGCCTTATTTCTTAAGATGATAGTTCAAAAGTAGTATGCTTAAATGGAACAGATTGAAATAGATTTACATTTATACACATCAAAAATATAACACCAAAAAATATGAAATATCAAAGTCAATTTTAATTGTTAACAAACATTTTTATTGAAAAAACTATTGATTTAAGTTCGCTTGGAAATTATGAAAAATTGTTCAAACTTATGCTGCTAAGGTTACTTTTAATTTCACTAAAATAATATATATTTTGTCCTATTATTTTCTATTAAAATAGTATAAATTTCTGTTAGTTAAAATTGTAAGTTGTTTTTTGGCTATTTTATTGACTATATTGTTATGAAAATACTGAGACTTTTCCAGCTATAAATAAGTATAAAACTTTATTTTTGATCTAATGATTATTTTATCAGTTAATTAATGAGAATTAATAAATTTTATTTTTAATCCGAGAATTTTAATTGTTCTAGTTTATAACATTAGGAGAGAAATTAGATTGCTTTATATTTTCATAAAAACTGTTGAGTTTAAAATTTATCCCATATTTTATCATTTTCCCTTGAATAAAATTGAAAACAATATAGAAAAACACATAATAGATCGATATATTATTCTATTCACGAGTTTTTAGAAATACTACTAAATATTTTAACTAAACAAACTATTGGAAAAAATATTTATATTTTAAAGAATAAAAAATTTTAAACATTTGAATTTGTATTAAAAAATTTAATTAAAATAAGTTTGCTTATTTTTAAGTATTTTTTGTAAAAGGTATATTGTATGATTATTAAAAACATTTTAAAAAATTTATTCATCTATAAAAAATAAAATCTAATTGTAAATTATTCCCTTAATTTAAGCAACTTGATTGTATTCATTATCATTTTAACTTTTAAAAAACGCAAAAAATATAATAATACTGTAAAAAATCACTATGAAAGAAAGGTTTAAAAAAAAACAACACTTTTTTTTTATTTTTTCATAATATGGTGTAACTTATTTTAAGCTTAAACTAGCTTCATTCCACACACACACACGGTTATAATTCATCAAAAGTGTTAGAAATCAATAGGATTTATGGCAAATTGGTCCATAATCCAACTAACAGGAAGAATTTCGTGTGATATATCTGACTCCTACATTTTTCAATTATTATTCCAACCAAATCTCCTATTTTTTTCCTCAATTAATAACAATGAAATAAGAAAAGTCACGAATATAACATTGCATAGGATTGTTAAAATACTTAATAAGCATGGAGAATAAAGGCTTGAATTGACATTGGACTAATAGAGATTTCGGTAGTTAGTTACGAAATTCTAATCATGGATTATTCGTTCTATAATTAATCATTCTTTATGTCATACTGGGTTATTTGTTTCAATTGTTTTTAGACTATTCTGTGAGATTGTCAACATTTCATGAATCCTTTCTTAAACTGGCAAAACTTAAAAGAAAAGTCCTTTATGTTAAAACCATTTTTGCAAGTGTTTATTTCCTTGAAAAGTATCACGCGCATATATAAATTACACATTCCTACTAATGGAGACTTACCGATTGTTTTTCAAGGAAAAAATAAAATCCCATATACTTCTATGCATTAAAAACTGAACTCAGTGGCACGACAGCCCATATGAGAGCCAAAGCCTACAATGCTCATATCTGCTTTCTTGACCGAGGGCCCTGGGATGCGAGAAGCATACGTCCAGGTTAGTTAGTCAGCCTAATGAAAAAACGCCTATATTTAACCCCAAACATGATTAGTGCATAATTTTATCGACCAACTGATAAAAAGCTGAGTCGACCATCCCCAGCCCCTGGATCGAACCTTGGACTTGAGTTTTGGAAGCGCTACCACTAGGCCACCGAGCTTCTATGCATGTAACTATCAATTTTAATTTAATTTGCTTTAATCTATTTATGGCTATTTCAATGGTGAGGTTAAATAATAAAGAATATACTCTTCAAATTCATGAAATATCTATTAATTTTTTTCTTAAGAATGTTAAAAACAGTTTCAAGAAATGAAATCCGTTAATAATTCTAAAATTAAGAATGTTATGGTGCTATCATTAAATTGCACAATTTAAATCCACAAATCAGTTTTTTACTACACAAAAATATACATGAAAATCTTAGAGACACAGAAAATGATTTTCAATATACATACAATGTATTAAGTTGTTGTCGCGTGCCAGTTAGGCTGGCATTATGTGGTGCGTTGCTCCACTTTTCCAACTGAACCAGGATAGATAAAGAAAGTGCATCCATGCCCGAACCCGGATTCAAAACCAGGACCCCCATCCGCAGTCAGACACGCTGATCACTAGACAAGTTGGGCGGCAATACATTAAGTGTCACACGTTTATTGCAGCATAAAGTGAGAGGAATTTTAGAAATTCATCAGTTACGTAATGAAAATTATAAACTTCTTTAATGGTTTATTTCTTTCCATTTGTCTCCTTAAAGGTAGTTGCATTTAAGTGTACAAATTCTTTTTACATTTAAATCAGAAACTGCGTTCTTTGCCCTCTAAAATGAAAGGCACTCCGCAATCTAGAACCATTAATATATATATATATTTACACACAGACATATATAATGTTGAATTAATTATACTAAATTTACCTAAATAACATTTCTACTTTTCATTCAACTATTTTATTCTATTGTAAGAATTTTACTTTACAAACAAATGTATTATAAATTTAAATCCTAAATGTAAATTAGCACATATTTGTGTAGCTTCTCTGATAAATTTCATTTAAAAGTTTTTGAAATGTTATTTTTTTTCTGTTGTGGACTAAAATAAGCGGGATATTAAATAAAAGCATATCGTTTAAAATTACCGAAATTTTATTAGGAGTTGAATTATTTCACCAACAGGATGAATTTAATGAAAGTGCATCAATTATTAATCTGTGGCGTTAATTTATTTCTCAGTTTGAATCGCTGAATTAGTTTCTTTTGAAAATATGCACTATTTCAACTGTTGAATAGTTCTACACACAATTCAGAGAAGTTTATATTAACGAGGCTCAAAAGCAAAATTTTAAAAGTCGCTTAGCACATTTCAGTATCTAATGAAAGTTAAAAACATCTCTAAACAACTGGCAGAATTTAATTCAAGAAATAAAGAAGTAAATTTGTGTCTAATTTGAAATATCAGTTTAAATTAAGAGAAAAGATAATTAAGTTTAGAAATAATTAAAATTTAGCTTAAAAAATAAGGGGAACTTTAACGAAAATAATTTTGAAGTGATTTGTAAAATGGAGTTAATAAAGTAGAAAAAAGTAATGTGGTCCAGCTGTGCCCAAACGGTTGGACTCTTGGGTCTGGATGCACAGAAATCTATAGGTGCTTTGCGCAAATCTGCCTCATTGGCCTCAATCTCCTGATCTGAAGGTTTGAAGCTAATGCCGTTCCTTCTCTGCACTATCGCCCAACGCTTGTCTTATTTGTCGTCGCTGTTGATAATCCTACTTTTAAGTCGTATACCAAACAACACCGAATGATCTCCTTGGATACTTTCATTTTGTTTTTGCTATTCTACGATTGATGACAGTATGCAGTTGACCAGCTTTTAGAATGACTAGTCTTTCTTACTCTCGACTGACAGATTTTTAAAACACGTGATGCGCTCATTTGCAAACTTATTCTCTCTTCCTTCAATAGCAAAGCAAAAGTGTCAAGAATTTATTGGTTACCTTGTACATAAAAAAATATCCATTCTATTCTTGAGATTCATGAAATAAATCCCTGTAAAAGATTGATATCTTTATTTCTAGAACTTTTTAAGATAAATTAGATGTTTTTGATAGAAATTATAAATAAAATTCTAATTCTACATCCCTTAGTCTTCTTTTTTTTCTTTCTTTTTTACAATTACATAAAAATAAATATTATATAACTCCCCAAAAAATCGTTTTTGCCTAAATTTGATTTTGGCAAAAAAGAATAAAACACCAAATTCTTATATAAAAAATTGTGCAAGCATATTTCTTTATTTAATTAATAATAAAAATTTTTCAATACATTCTAAAGTAATTTTTTACGTAACATGTAACATTAAGATTGAACAGTATAAAATGCTAAGAATAAAACAAAATTCAATAAATTGTTGAGTTTTTCTGAATGTTTTGTTTGGTTTAGGGAAATTGCAGCAAAAAGATTTTCTTAAAAATATTTATATTGAAAAATAAGAATATTTTTATTATCTTACTTATTAATCCTTTTCTTAAAATCGAAGGATAAGAACTACTCGTGTAGTAATTCTTATCCTTTGCTTTCTCAAAATTCTCAAGTATAAGAAAATATAGTTAGCTATTACAGTCATTTGAAATATAAAATATTTGATTTAATTAATATCAATACCCATAATTACACTAAATAATTTAAGATTTCCATCGATTGTCATTAAAATTTTGATTACTGCGCTATCTACTGAAAGTAAATTAAAACTGTAATTTAAGCAAATAAATTAATTTTTATAATAGTTTTAAGATAACTACGTAGATAGAATTTTAATCTTTTTCAGAGAATTTTCTTAACTCTCCTCAATCTTTTAAATTAATATTTTATTAAACTTATTTTTAAAGAATATCACAAAATTATGGCCTATACCACACTTCTGGAGCAAAAGCAACCTTTGCACGTTTTTTATTTTGCTTCTCTTAATAATAGAATCCTCATTATCTACTTGTAACCAAGCAATATTTGAATATATTTGTTCCGTCTCGGAATATTAACTACAGCGCCACTGGCTTAGTGTGGCGAAAATATGTAAATAAGCAGAAGAAAAAACGCTCCCAGACAAAGCAGGTAAATTTTCTTTCTCTATCTGTCACCCGGCTAAATCAGTGATTATTAATGTTTCTATATTGAAAATAAAATAAATAATGGCAAGTACTTCGTGACTCAATTTAAACATACAGTTCACTAACAAAGCAAGAAAATTTACGTTCGTGAAAGAACATTTGGTAGCACTCGACCCGGAGGTCTAGCTATGCAATATGGATAAATCGAAACCAGAAAAGATGAACACTTCTAACTAAACAGAAAAGTTTAATCGATGCAAAAGTGCTGTTAAATGAAATATCACAAAAATTGAGAACTTTGTTGCTGAAAATAAATGCTACCAACACAACGGAACTTGAAGTGAAGCTAAAGAGAATAAAGCAAAGGCGACTCGAGGAATTAAGAGAGCAATATTACGAAATCACTGATTTTGAAGGAATTCCAGAAGTGGAAATAGATATCGATGCTTCAGTTGATCGCCTCGAGAAATTAGAGATAAGCTTACAAATTTTGCTCGATTCATTCAAAACTACAATAAATTTCGTAAGTAATTGTAATGAAGCTGAAGGTACTATTTATACTAAATTACGCTTACCTGAAATACCGCTTCCAGTTTTCTCTGGAGCATATACTGAGTAGGAAAATTTTAAAGCTCAGTTCTCTAATTTAATAATTATAAATACTCAGTTATAAAGGATTCTCAACGATTATATTATTTACGAGCATCTTTGAAATCGGAAGCTAAGTTATTAGAATCGTCTGATTACAGTTTTGAACCCTTATTAAAAGCTCTTGAAGAACGTTTTGAAAATCAATGATTGATTGTTGATTTTCATATTTTAGCTATATTAAATTATGATAAGATTTATAATGAATCTGCAAAGGAGCTACGTTCATTTGTAGATTGCATCAAAAATATAAGAGCATTATAAGTTTTAAGTTATGAACAAAACAAATTATCGGATATTTTATTAGTTAGCATTATCTTTTAAAAACTAGATAGAGAAACCAGGAAACAATTCTAACATTCCTTAAAAACATCTGAAGTACCTCAATTTGATTCA
The DNA here is from genome assembly GCA_037975125.1 of Latrodectus hesperus. NCBI lineage: Eukaryota > Metazoa > Arthropoda > Arachnida > Araneae > Theridiidae > Latrodectus > Latrodectus hesperus. Next base: position 92,104 of record JAJQOW010000455.1, on the reverse strand, counting down.
TTGATAGAAAAGCGTAGTGCAGTGCTAGAAAGCATTAACCACGTTCTCCAATCTCTAATAAATTTATTAATAAAGCTAATACGAATAATGTTAAACCGAAATCTTTTGTACTGCATTCCAGCAAATTTCAATCAAAACCATGTGTCCTATGTAAGTATTAACACCCACTATTAAAATGCATTATGTTTCAAAATATGAGTGTTAAGAAATGATTTTATTAAACATAATAATTTATGTAAAAACTGCCTTCATTCTCATTCCGATAAATGTAGGTTAAAATTTAAATGCCAAATAAGTGGCTGTAATAAAGCTCACAATTCCCTTCTATATCAGTCACAAAACGAAACAAAAAAAAAGGGATGATTCTTCGAAGGTCACATGTTCAGTGTGAGGGAGACCCCAGGGGAAGTCAAATGGCGGCAACAATCTTAACGCGAGCTTGCAATATAAATCTGTTTTGCTTAACACATACACACAGCGCTTACATCTATATAAAAAATAAAAAGGTAGAAAGGATGAAAATGGGGTGTCTTTCAGACTCGGGTAATTCTATTTGTTTACTTTCAGAAAGCGCGGCAAGCAAATTGAGAGTAAAATTAAAATTAAACAGAATAAATATTTCTGCGGTATCTGGCGTATTGGTAATGGGAAAATATGTAATAAATGCATAAATTTCAAATGCTGATGATGCATTTTTACGTTGTTTAGAAATGGTAGTGGTACCGCGGATTACGGATTTAATTCCTACTACTAAATTGGATATTTCAAATATAAGAATTCCGAATTCTTTGGAATTGGAAGATCCAGAATTTTACATTCCAAAGGAAATCGACGCGTTGATTGGTAGTGAATTATTTTTTGAAATTTTAAAGATTGAACAAACACGAACATTAGATGGCAATTTATTACTGCTAGCTAATCATTTGGATATTTAATCGCTGGATCACTCCCGCAGTCCGATAATCAAAAGTATTGTTGTTTATTGAATGAATCAAACTTAGAATTAGATTTTAAAAGATTTTATGAATTAGAATCCATCCCAGGAAATAATAAAGATTTAATTAAAAGTGAAGAAATACTGCGTGAGGAACATTTTTTGAAGACATACAAACGAGTAAAACTGGTAAATTTATAGTGCAGTTACCATTGAAAGAGAGTGCAAAAGAAATGTTAAGGTTTTCCAAGGAAAATGCCACTAAAAGGTTTGATGCTATATGGAATAGATTATATAAATAATATAATGACTGCAAATTTGTGTAATGGGAATTTATGGAAGAATATGAAAATTTAGTACACATGAAGAAATTAAATATGGTGAAAATAATGAGGTCACTTATCATATCCGTCATCATGCTGTTTATAAGCCGGAAAAATCATCGACTCCTTTAAGAGTAGTTTTCGATGCGTCTAGTAAAATCACTAGTGGTCTCTCTTTGAACTCTGTTCTATTAAATGGAGGGACTATTCAACAAGATATCTTCTCTCTAGTCAATAGGTTTAAACAATATGCCTTTAGTGCTATGTCAGCACTAAAGGCATATATATAGAGTTTAGTCATATATATGCCTTTAGTGCTGACATAAAGAAAATGTTTTGACAGGTTTTGATAAATCCGAAGCAAAGAGGCTTACAACGCATCGTTTGGAAGGCAAGTAAAAGCGCTCTTGTAAAAATTATCTATGTACCGTAACTTACGGAACGGAGAAAGTGCCCCATTTTTAGCAATGAGAAAATAAAAAGCGCTGACTGAGGAAGAATGCAAGGATTTCGCCGAGGCTGCTGCAATTACCAGTGGAGACGTTTATATGGATGATTTTTTAAGTGAAGCTGATACTTTGCTAAAGACCAAGGATTTACAGCTACAGCTTATAAACCTTTTTAAGGCGTGGTACAATGGAGCTCTATAAATGGATTTCCAATGATTCAGAACTGTTTCAAGTTCAGATTGTTCATTTAAAGAAACTTCTCATCAAATGTTTGTAAAGGCATTAGGAATGCTGTGGCAACCCCAAACTGATTATTTTTCCATCAAAGTAAACATAAAACATAAGGATGTATACTCAAAAAATGAAGTCTTCTCAACAATTGATAAATTATACGATCCTATAAGTGTAATTGGACCAAGGCAAAGATCGTTATTCAGAGTCTTTGGCAACAAAAGTTAGATTGGAATGATCTATTACCACCAAGTTTACTTAAGGAATGAAAGGAATTTCTTCTAAAATTAGAAGAGGTAAATAAAATCACTATTCCCAGATATGTCCTTACTGAAGATGACGTCCAAATAGAGATCTAATGCTTCGCAGATGCAAGTCAGAAAAGTTATGCTGCTTCACTATACATAGGATGTTGCACTAAGTCTGGACAATTTCAAACATGGCTTTTTTGCAATAAATCAAGAGTAGCTCCTTTAAAACCAGTAACTCCACGTCTGGAGCTTTGTGCAGCACTGTTGCTAGCTGGATTAGTCAAAAGAACTACACTAATCCTATGCTTACCCATTGATAACGTCATTTTATGAACAGACTCAACCATAGTCCTAGCTTGGATCAACGCTCAACCTCATTAGCCAAAGACTTTCGTAAGTAACAGGATAGCAGAAATTCAGTTGCTGTGCAAGGGCTATGATGGGAAACATGCATCATCTAAAGACAACCCGGCAGATATCATCTCCAAAGACTCAGATACCATCAACCTTTTATAGAATACGTTATGGTTGAATGGTTGAACGAACTGGACTTCCTTCGGCAAGATTTCCATACAGAGTTACCAACTGATTTACTTATTTTAATGGACAATGACTATGAAAAGGTATTGAAAGAACTTATGAACTTTACACTTCAAACTTTAACCAATGACCTAAAGGATTCTATAATGAATCGTTCTAATAGCTTTCTTAGGCTAATCAGAATTTGTAGTTATATATTCAGGTTTATAAATAAGCTGCGACGCGAAAGGATGTAAGCGGTCCACATGTAACTAGTAAGGAAATTGAGTAGAGTACAAAATTTATGGCAAGAAATATTCAGGCTTGTGAGTTTTCTTCCGAAATTGCTGCGTTAAAAGAGGGTCATAATGTATCTCCATCAAGCAAGGTAAGAACACTCGATCCTTTCATAGTATATGACTATATATTGAGTTTTTTTGGCAGACTTAAAAATTCAGTTTTACACTTTGAATCTTAGCACCAGATAATTTTGCCAAATAGACATAAATTAACAACATTAATATTTGAATAGTACCATAAGGAAAATTTGCATATTGGTGCACAGGGTTTGTTGAATCAAATCCGCTTAAAATATTGGCCCATTAATGGTAAGGGAATTGCTCATAAAACTCAATAAATTGTATTCCTTGGAAATAATTTGATTAATTATAATATTGACGAAACTACATTAAAAAAAGTAACTTTTTGATTTAAATAAACTTCAGCATGACTTAACTTTAAAAAAAAATTTTAATTTATTTGTTTCCGAATTTTTTGCGCTGGTTAAAAATTATATAAATTTTTTCCTGAAATAATTGTCTTCAAAATTAACGCATTTATAATACAAATATCATAAAAATATTAAATGAAGTAAAAATATTTTTATTTTATCATAAAAACAGCTTATGATGGCAAAACAACTTTTTTAAAAAATGTATTGTAGGTCTAAAAATTCTCAAATTAACTAATTTTATATAATTTCAGTTTAATATTTATAAAATAATTAAAAATAATAGAATCACAAAATTTTCCTATTGGTTCTATTAACATTTGCTAAGATATTTGAAACTCCCATTCACCTTCTGAGCAAATGCAGTGAAATATAAAGTATCTAGAAATATAACCTATAACTCGCAATTTAAAAAACTAAGGGGCCCCTAATGATAAGCTTAGAACTGGTAAATAGGAAGGCATTTAACGAATCTAACGAAGCAAGAAGTTTAAGAGGCCTTTTAAGGGGCTTCCCTTGCACGAAGCACGCCCTAAGCGAAATTCTTTCAGAGATGTTAAGATCTTAGTCATTGTAAAAGAAGTGGAGGAAAATCACCCTGAATGCAATGTAATCATGTTTCGTCATCTAAGTTGTTATCTGGCTCTCTCGAAAATTTATCTGAGTTAAAAAAAATAATTAATGATGGGAAAAACAGCAATAATTGACAAATAAATGCTTGCTGTGTTTATTATTTTTAATCACTGCTATTATTTACAAAATGTCAATTTACAATGAGTGTTTTAGAACAGAAGTATTTAAATTAAAAAGATTTTTAAAAAATTAACAGAGTAATTTTTTGATTACATGAATCAAAATTAATTTATCATACAATGAGGAAGTATTTCATCAACAACCCCCTGAAAGTGCATAAGTCTAGATAATTGATAAATTTTAAGATAATTAAGAAATATTTGTTAAGAGGAAGATGCTGATGACGTGAAGAAGAAAATTTTATTATATGTTAATTAATAAAAGGGTATGAAGAAAAAAAAAGTAAAAGGTATAGTTATCCGGAGAAGATTTTACATCATAAGATATGTGTTTTTAACTTTGAGTTTATATATGTCGTTGAAAAAAGTAAATAAGTCGGAATGTCTCTGTCAATTTAAAATAAACTTATATATTTTTTGCTTTTTAATTGAAATCAAATTACCCAATAGGCTATTAACGTTGATATGAGACACACTTTAATATGGATCAGGCGACCGTCCCTAATATCAACCCTATAATTGCCGTTGAAGTGTACACTTTCCTCCCCAACTTTAACGCCATACCAGTGGAGAAGCGTATGACCCGCCTTTGTTTTATGCGTCATTGCCAGAAAGCATTGAAAAGAATAATTACAATATAAATCTATGCGCCGGTCAATTAGTAATTTTTAATTTTCAGTGAATAATTACAACCTATTCATTTAATGATTATTTCTTATCTATAAAAAATAATGACATTGAACATAAACCTATTTAAATTTGTAAGATGACACAGTAAACATGCTTATAAAAACATTTCGAAAAATAAATTTTAGATTATCATAATTATTAAAACATTAATAAATTATAAAGTTGATAAAACCAGTATTATACTATTAATTTTTTATTTAATACTTTTTTCATGTTAATCCTTATGTGTACATGTATATACACTTTAAAAGAAATAATTCAGTAATTATTTCAAGACTGTATATTCTCACACATTTTTTTATATTCAACATTTTGAGGAATATTAACACATTAGGCAAGTGATTTCTTATGATTCTTTATCCTTCTTACTCACATACAAAGAAAATTAGAATTTTGTAATAAAAAGAATATGAAAATTTAAAAAAGACTTTTTGAATAAAAGATAATTTCAAATTAACAATTTCTCTATTGAAAATATTAATGATTGTGTTTATATATACTGTAGGATTTCTAACTTGAAAATAACGCAAACATATTCACTTTTGGAACCTTATTGATCCACATTTCAGTCATCCCCTTATCTCTAGCTGTGCAGTTTTTCCCAAACATAAGTACTACAGAGGCTTTTATCTTTCCCCGTGCCCCCTGGAGCTGTAGGGGAGGGTAAAATCCAGACGGGGTCTCTAATGGCGCCACTGTTCTTAAATTCCCCCCTCTAAAGAATTTCTTTTCAGTTTTTATTTTCCCCCTACCTTTTCCGACTAATACAAAAAAAATATATTCCTGTCTTCCCGTACCTCGTAGGAGGTCCATTTCAAAACTTGTGGATGGGTGTAACCGAAAACCTTATTCGCTGCGGCAATATCTTAGAACCTGCTCCTCAAGCATGTCATGTTTTCCATTTCTTGGCTTTGCATCACTTGAGCCCGCCATCAACATACGATTCTGCTTTTGGATTTAAGGGGCTAGAAAGTAATTAAGTACACACAAGATAAATCTTTTCATTACGAATTCTGCTTATCAGAGAAGGGGAAGCAAATCTGGAAGGGGAAGTTATTTTTAAGGGTGCCATTTTTCAACATTTATTGCTTTTGGCTGAAAATGTAAGCCTTGCAAATTGAAAACAAATATTACCAAAAATTTCATAAGTGAAAGTTGTTATTTAGTCAGTTTTACGGCTTGACGTACTTACAAGTCTTTTTAGTATTTATTACTTCCCTCACTTGTTTGCTTGTAATATCTAGTATAATGTATTTTTATTTTATGATAAATTTTTTACACTATTCTCATTTATCAGAAATTTTTTTCTTAAATATTATCATAACTTAAGCACACGAGTAAATTAAGCACAGAAATATTGCTGGCTATTGCTCTGGATTGTGATGATGCAAAAAGTTGACTGATATAGCTAAAATCTCTTTCACATCTTAATTTGATGAAAGAAATTCACTCAGAATAAAAGAATTTCGTAAATTATATTAAGATGTATAAAGAATTATAAAAAGTTTGTTGAATAAAGTTACACATTCAATTATAAAAAGGAACATATTCATTTCTGTATTATTTGTGTTACAGCCATTTTAAAAGATAAAACGGAAACTGGGAAATAAATATTATGTTCGCAAGTACCTCCAAGAATACTTTACAACCCCAAGGGAAGAGAAACGCGACTGCTGGAAGCTACTGCTTAATTCCTGTAACTAGCCTCCCGTTGAAAGAGAAATCAGAGTTTGCTTAAATTTTCTTCAACTCGTCCAACTATTCCCCCTCCCAAACAGTACGATTTTCCAGTGTTAAACAGATTCAAACGCAGAATTATATTGTATATGGCGAGAAAGGAAGCTTTCAAAACCCTCCAACAGTACCTGGTGTTATCTTTTCTCAATAACCAAATAGCTTTCTGGCTTTACTCAGAAACTCTCAGTGAGTGAAGAAAAACAAGGCATAAAAATAAAATTGCATTGCATCGTTTCAGATTTCTCTGCCCAATAAACTGAAACCATCAAATAAAAGTTACTTAACAATTTTCAGCTTTCAATTAAATTATTATTTTAAAATTAAATTATTATTACAATTCTTAATTATATTATTATTTTTCACACATTCTTTCTTTGGAAATTCTGAAACGAAATTAATTATGTATAAAATGAAGATATATAAAATTTGTGCTCAACTTTAAACTTAATACATTACGTTTAAATACACAAGAAACTAGATGAAACAAACAACTTAAATGCAGAAATGTAAATCCGAAATATGAAAATGAAAGATTCAAATCAATTGAAAATTGATATATTTTTGTTTCAAAAATTCTTTTCTTTAATTTAATTTCAATTTGTTTTTTACTTGATATATAAAATAAACATTAAAACTGCTGAAGTTTACAAATTTTTAAGAAAGGTTTTTAATAAATAATATAACACATAGTTTAATAAAAGGGAAGGATTTCTCATAAATAACAAAATGTACAGCTAACTATGACATTATAAAATAAACTGAAAGTATTTAACCTTTCCAGAGATAATCTCGGGCACAGCACTGGTGCTCGAAAATGTCACACCCGAGTATTACTCGGGGTTAATATTTTTTTTGAGTGCATCGTATAGATACTCGAATACATACCCGAATATATATCGACAGCCGTTTATTTCAGCTTCATCTCTTTGTCAAACCCGATTGTATCTCGGGAAAAGTTAATGTGCGCTGAATTCAATAGATGGCAGCACTTCTCTGAAGATTTCAAAGGTTAGATGTTAGAAGTTCTTTTGTTCAAAATGACAATTAGTGTACCAAATCATCAAAATAACTTGACAGTTAAAGGGTTAATATTGAAAACTGGATTCCTTTATCTATGTAGACTTTTCTCGAAACAAGCGTATCCATTTTCGATTGATACAAAGCCTTCATTCCTATTTTTTAGATTCATGCTACGTCTAAGCAATTCCTTCAATTTATTTTCTTGTTTTAAAATTAATGAATTATATTTAAAGAATAAAAAATCTTGAATTGCCTTATTTTAAATATAATTTCTTGCTTTTCATAATTCTAAAAGAAAGAAATTCTACTGATAAATCAAATTTATAGCTAACTCATTCATTATGGAAGAAATTAAATGTATTTAACACTGAAAAAAGAGGATTCCTCTAACCATGTGTAATTTTTGAAATAAATATATGCATTTTCGATTGATATGAAGTCTTTAATTTTATATCTCTAGTTTATACGTTGCAGCATTTTTCTTTAAAAACAATTTTCTTCATTTAGTTCCTTATGTTAAAACTAATGAATTACTTTTAAAATAGATCTCAAATTTTAAATTATCTTAAAAGTGAAGCTATTCTAATCCATTTCGAATCAAAACTACAGAATTATTTAACTAAGAGTAATAAAAAAACAAAACGCATACAATCATACGCATCATATTAATAACCTTGATTTGAGGTAGAACTTGCATGAGTAGGCAGTATAGAAAAATAATTACAGTGTACATAAATTAATTATTAAAACAACTAAAACATTTATAATCAACTTATGATAAAATTATCTGTTATTTTTATTCAACTCTGTATATAATTTTTCACTTTGACGAAACTACTATTTCTCAATATACTAAAAACTTCCATCCGTTTTCATATTATATATCGATAAGCATTAAGAGTTGTTTTTTCAAGAATTTTTAGGACAATGAAAACACAAATTATTTAAATAAATTATGCAAACACCTTATTACACAATACCACAGTACAATGACGCACATTACTGTAATTTAAACAAAGTTAGCATATGATCTCGCTTAATTTAAATTACTTAGTATTAGACGTCATAATTACACATTTAAATTTATGTGGAAATTCATTAAAATAATTTAACATTTATTAAACATATTGTTATATTTTTCAAAAATTAAATCTAATGCTCGTAATATGCTTAAGGTCCTATAACTTTAGGTAGTGTGGATTCCGAACCCCTAATTAACATCCATACCCAAAATTCTATTCAAGCCCACGAGTTATTGAACGAAAGCCAATCCACTTGCCATTCGATAGCCAGCTTTGCACGTCTAGATTGACAATTGTTTCTTACATTAACTATAGAATTAAGTTTTTAAACTATTTAGAAAATATAAATAACAATAATATTTGTAATTTGAATACTTTCAGGCATGCCTTACGCATTTTTATTTCTTAAGATTTTTTACAATGAAAAATAAAAGTAAATTTTAATAATTTTTATTCAAAGTGCCTGAAAATATCTATACATTTAGAAATATATTCACTGTGCTTTAGATGGAACACCCTGATCGAAGAATGCAAACAACATGAAATTTACAACATGCATTAGCGGAGGTGAGATTTGCAAATGATTAGAATTTCAGCGCAGACGCACATCACGAGTACCTGTGGCGCCATCTCAAAGCGCTATTTAAGTCTTAGAGATTTCCATGATTTTAAATTCGGCAATGTGTGTGTGTGTGTGTGTTTTTTATCGATTGATTTTACCTTGTAGAAAACAGCGATCATTTTTTGATCAAGTATCTGGGTTCGACAGACGAAGAATGGTGGCTTACGGAGATTATGGATTATCTTTCAGGGAAATCGGTAGTCGTGTTGGACGAGACGAAACAACTGTAATGCGGGTTTGGGATCATTGGATGCAAGAGGGTACGACGGACCGACGTGTTCGATCACGTCCACCTCAGTGCACTACTTCATGCGAGGACAGGCAAATTGTACGCATGGATCACTCAACCACATCACGAATCATAGCACAGCACATTCAGTCTGTAACGCATCATCCAGTGTCTGCGTGTACCATTCGACGGCGTTTACAACAGAGGGGTCTGCCTGCAAGACGTCCATTGCTTCGTCTACCATTGACGCAGAACTACATGGTCTACGACGCCAATGGTGCGATGTAAGAAGGATGTTAATGGCAGACTGAAATGAAATTGTCTTTACTGACGAGTCAAGCTTCTGTCTGCAAGACCATGATGGTCACATTCGAGTCTGGAGACACCGTGGAGAGAGGGTGCTGAACAGCTGCGTTATACACCACCACACTGGTCCTGCACCGGGTATTATGGTATGGGGCTGTATTGGATATCACTCTCGCATTCCTCTAGTACACATTGCCGGAACTTTAAACAGCTAGCTCTACATCTCTGAGGTGTTGGAGCCAGTTCTTTCTTACCTTCAGCGCTTGCCCACATCCATATTTCAACAGAATAATGCGTGACCACACGTGGACCTTGTCCAAGGTTTCCTCGTCAATCACCAGATTAAATTGCTTCCCTGAACGGCTCGCTCTCCGGATCTTTCGCTGATAGAAAACATGTGGTCTATGGTTGCTCAACAATTGACACAGAGTACATCCCGTCTGCCAAACCATATCAACTTAATTAACGGGTGGAAGCTGTTTGGTCTGCTGTACCCCAAGAACACATCCAAAGTCTCTTTGAATCAATGTCGAGGCATGTGGCAGCGGTGATCTCCAACAATGGCAGCTTCTCTGGCTACTGATTTTGGCAGGAGCCACACACTTCACAGAAGTCTATAAATTTAGTCCTTTGATACTTAGTCAACATGTTACCTGCAAAATAAATTTTGTTGTGATATCTTTTGTCTTTCTTGGTGTTGCAATTTGGGTGGCCAGCAGTGTACTTTTTATGGAATGGCTCAACAGTTCTATCAAGAATCTTATCATACTATCTAGAGCTATACTAGTGAATCTACAAATTTAACTGCATAACGGTTTCTAATTACGAATAGGTTTGTGGTCGATTGCAAAGTAAAATGCAGTCAGATGCACACACACATTATTCTGGAAGCAGATTTATTTAGATAAAAATGAATTTCATTCTTAAGAAAATATTTTTATAAGAAAATATCTTATAACTTACTTTTCAAAAACTTTTTAAGTATGATATATCTATAAAAAAAATGCATCTATAAAAACTTTTGTTGGATAAGAGTATTTATAACAAAACATAGCTCTTGATTGAAAACATAACACTGAATGAAGAAAAATTGCGTTTGTTACATATACAGACATTATTGTTAAAATCATAACATAGTTTGTGGTACAATTATCAGCAAATTTCTATGATTCTTATAAGAGAATTACAATAAATTGCCTACAAAACTTGAGACAGGATTTTTCAGTTTGCTGGTTATCCACGATATTTAAATCCCAAAGAAACTTCAATTCCAATAAACAAGAGGCGATTCAGAGTAAAGGAATTTTTGACTGATTTTCTAAGAAAATAAAATCAAAATAAATTTGTAAAAAGTAAATAATTTTTTCTCAATAAATAAATGTATTACTCTTAGTTATTAACAATTTAAATGGTTGCATTGCATATTTATATTCATTTGCCCTCTTTATCTCATAGTTTTGTGGATTATTTGTGAATTTTGTTTATCTGTGATTCCACAGAATTTAATGGATAATCGGGAGCTTACAATATTTAAATAAAAGTGTGATAAACATAATCTTCTTAAGGCGATCCGTAGCTGAGTGGTCAAAAGCATCACTCCGCTAATCGCTTGAGAGCGTAGGAGTGTAGGTTCGATTCCCACCGTGGCCCTGGGTGTTTTCTTCGTTATCTTCTATGGTTGTACATCTATCATTGTGCTATTTGTCCTATTATCGACGAAGACTTACAAGCGGATCTCAAGAATCAAGCATACAAGTTTGAATATATGTAATGTATTGAACAAAAATAAATAAAATAATCTTCTTTGTGAGAAATCCCCGAAATCAATGATAATAAATCCTGATTCAATGGCCATATTTTGCTTCACCGAATGCACATATAAAATAATACAAAATTTGTCAAAATAAGATATTAAGCATAATGGGCCGTGGTAGCCTAGTGGTTAGGGCATCGGCCTCCCATCCGGAATATTTATATTTCATGTATATTTTCTCTCAAATAATTTTGATGGAAAATGCAAGCTACTAAATCATTTTATAAAATAAAATATATATTCTTAACTGATTGCATTATATATGATTATATTAAAACCATATAAAAAAAGTATAATTTCATGATAAATATAAAAAGTTTAGCATGAAAATATTTTAGATTCGCTCATAATAAATCTGAGAATTTAAAAGTTTATCTCGTTTATCATGAATCTTTCAATTTTTTATAATTAATTTCAATATTTTTATACACTCTATTGTGGTGGAAAAGAACTTGAAAATTGCGGGTTTGAATATTTTACTTAAAGTAGAGAGAAAAATGAAGTTTTTTACTTGTTTTAGAGAGAAAAAGGAAAAGATATTAAAAGTTATACATCAGAATTCTATTGTCAGAATAGTACTGACACTTTTGATAATAGTAGCAATGTATATGTCCTGAAATTTCTGTTTCCATTCAACATGAATTGGAAAATGTATTTAACTCCTGATTGTGCCCGCTCTATAGAGTAAACTTTTAAATTCAAAAGCATTGATACCAGTAGGATAGGTATTAAAAACACGCAAAGAGGTCATAGAAGTAATTTTTAAAATATTTTATGAAAAAAGACTCAAAACTTTTTCATCATGCGAATTTTCTCTTAAACATTCATTGTTCTAAACTCAAATAATTTCAATATGCTTAACAAGAGTTTATTTACTCTTCGACGCAAAATTGAACTTAAAAATTTTTATATTAAATAAAAAAATTAACTTAAATATTAAGATAATTTATGCAATTATTTTTGATAAATTAACTATTTTTTTAACTGAAAAATAAAAGTATTTATGTCTTAAAGTAACGATATTCTCCAAAACATGTATCTTTTAATTTGACATCAACTTTTTTATAATTATAAGCAAATTTATATTCAGTAATTTATCAGTAAAAGCGACACACTTTCATAAATATTTTAATATAGTGTAGGAATCAATTAATTTTTTCTTTTGATACATTTTATTTTTCATTTGCCGATAATCTTATTATTTATTACTGAAAACTCTGAAAAATTATTGTGCAACATAAGAAAGAGAAGAAATATTTATTTAATAAATAATTATTTACAATGATTAATATTCATGTGCAAATTATAATTTGAAGTTACACATCGCATCTCAACTGGATTTTCAATGAAACAGGAATGCACAAATCCTTAATTCATTCTGGCAGTCTTCCTCCCCCACTGAAAGCGCACATCGAGTGTCGCAGACTTTATTCGGAGGATGTCCCTGCTAAATTTTTCCACAAAATTCAGACGAAAGACGTCTATATTTTGTCTCTGACAAAGGAAGCAACTCTCTGAATATGTTCATTTCCTCACTTTTTATAAACAATTTAGGGATGGGTCTCAAGATTTGCCTGACAGCACTCAAAGATTCACGATCGGGGTAGGTTGAGAGAATACCTCGTGCATATGAAGAGATATATCTTCCTCAAAGTGCAAATTTTCGTAATCCTTTCTTTCATTTTCATGAAGCTGGAAACAAAATACTTCAAATATATACGCTGCACATAAAGTAAAAAAATACGTTGTTCTGCACATTATCTTTGCAGTCAGCAGATGAACGAGTATGATCAGTTAAATATAGCCTAAAATTTTTTCTTTTCTCAAATTAATCTGCACATTGGCCATTCATTAAAAGGAAAATAAAACTTCGTGGGTGCGAAAGACTAAGAGCTTAAGTTAGCAAAGCGTTATCAATGTATTTTTATATGTAGAAAATAGAGTAAGTGCAACAAAACAATCAGCAAATTAGTTGATAAAATCAATTACTAATTAATTAAAAATTACTCAAATAATTAAACGTCTTATTTGTATCAAGTAAATTAATATTATTTGCAAGTGTATAATGAATTATAAATTAATACTCTCAAACAATCGAATAACTAATCGCTAGAATAGAGAGTTTTACACTAATCACCTTACAAACTTATGTGATTGAAGTCGTTTCATGTATGTTAAGTACAGAAAAAATTACGAAATCAATTGATTTCGCTCTTCAACAAATCAAATCTCATTCAATCTGCAGATTACTTAATTTAAACATACATTAACAGTTTCAAAAAATCTTCTTTCTGGCTTTTTCATTGCGTTTAACCATGCAATATGAAAAACTTCAGATATGTCGAACATATATACCTTCAAGATTATCATGCACATTTTCTCTTTTAACAATGAAAAGAAAAAGTGTCATTACAGTTTGATCTACAGTAGATGATATGCAAAATTCCACGCGAAAGCATTGCCTTATATCATCGATATTAAATGTTATTAATTAAAACCCGTAATTATTTAAACCATGGGTACCATCAATGCAAATACAATCTGATGCGAGTTTTTGTATAAGTTCTTTTTGAGACTTGCTCGTTATTATTAGCAGGATAACATCTGACTAGACGAGGATATAGTATCCAGAAATAGAATCTTATGGTTTGTGTAACAAAACATATGACTATATTCATCTACTCTTCCCACTTCATTAATCCAAGCATCAACATTTGTTGCATCCTCTTTATATCTTACAGCAGATGATGTAAGATTGAAACTTAATTTAATATTATCTTGTTTCGCTATTAAACGAATTCTTGCTAAATTGTCTTCTGCAATTTCATTGCGTATTTCATCTAGGACAACATCGAAAGGCATTTTTGATGCTATTTTTGAGCGAATCTCCTTCAGATTGAGATAATGAAATACGAAGAACTTTTTTGTGACTAATATTGTTTTTACGAAGGTCACACCTCCAGATTAGAAGATTTAATAACAATCATTTTGGAAGGACAACAAACATTATTTTAAAACTTCCTTGAGTCTCAAGGAAACGTTTGTCAGTACTGTTTAAAACTAAATGTTCCTGACCGGTGACATTTAAAATAATATTTTCTATCACCAATCCTGCTACTGCGTGTTTGACTATACTTGCACCAAGTAGACATTTCAATATCTTTTTTCTAAATATCAAATTCTTAGAAGGTAAGAAAAATAAAATTCCTTGTTTCCACTTTTAGAGAATGCCCAATTTCTAAATGTTCATGATAATTTTCTTGTTTTACTTCATTGCAACATATGCTACATTCTCTTATTTTTCCATTAGTTGTGGTCACTGAATGCACATGCCTTAAATGATAATTTACGCTTTTTAATTCAGAAAACTGATTGTTACAAGGAAAAGCAAGAGCCTTACGTTTTGTCACGATTTCAATTTTATGAACATAAATTCCAAAGCGTTTTCAACACTTCCAAATGTAGATAACATTTAATGACACATGGAACATGATATTTTTGATGTATCCATAATATCATTCGGCCCTGAAACGGACCATTTTTTAAAACTGAAGAATCATTGTTTTAAAAGAAAATAAAAGGTTTAATACAGAAATTAAGAACTAAGAAAAAGAAATGGAGGAGGAAAAGGTAGGAGATTCTTGTAACTTTTTTTTCGTGAGGGATTTTCTTAAAGGGATAAAAAGTGATTAATATGCTAGTTTTGTACTAGTTTTCGATTTTTTAAAAAATCAAAAAGTAATGGAAACTTTTAACTTATCAGAAAAACGCTTTAATCATGTGTGCACATTTTTTTTCTTTTTTGTCAAATAAATCCAACACCGATTTCAACAACTTTTTATTGAATTCAATTTATTCCAACTTAAAAAAAATTATAATTAATTTCACAAAATAATTAATTTCATAGAGAAAACGAATCAAATCAATAATTTTAAATAAATTACGAAACAGACATTTCATTTTGTTACCCCAGTCTATTCAATGATGAAAGGGGAGAAGAAAAATAAAAGCAGCAGCCAAACCCATGATATAGAAGAATAGTCCGAAATATTCGGACTTATGAATTAGCCGAAAATGTTCTTAGATTTCAGTACATGCGCAGTGTTGTTTGGACTTCATTTTCTAATCTATAGTGATTTTTAAGGATTTGTAACAAAGTTGCAGTTAAGAAACACTCTTACTCGGAAAATATAATGCTTATAAAATAATTTACTCATTTCAACTTCCTTTCAAATAAGAGTAATTTATTCACAAATTAGCATGAAATAATGAAATTAATTTAAAATAAAACAAGAATTTAATAAATACTTGTAAAAGTAATATATCCGGTACTGTTTGGAAAATAATTATGATAAGGGACGAACATTTTTATAATATTCATTATTTTTAAATTAATTTATATATTACCAGAAAAATGAGAAGCAGAGAAATTATATATTTTTTCCTTTAAAATTATATTTATCATTTATATGACGCTGAAATTAATGAATATTTTTCATCGTTATCGATAGAAAATTTAAAGGTTGCAGAAGTAATCACGGTTATACTAAATTTTAAGAATGAAAAATTTACAATTAAATCAAACCTTATATTATTCTTTTATTGTGCTTTAACTCTCTCTCTCTTTAAAATCTATCTCTCTTACGTGATTTCATGTTGAACAAAATCTTGTCGAGTGTAAGATTTCATTCGATATTCATGTCTTCTATTTGTGACGGAAAAATTAATTTATTAATTTTTCGTCATTTACATACATATCACTTTCAAGCATGAATTTCTCTCGATTCACCGACTTTCATTTGAAAATCTAAGAATATTCTAAAAATTCTAATATCTATACATTTAAATTTTAGGGGAAATAAATCGTTAAGTTGCTTGGAATTTATATAAGCATGTTTCATCAACTAAATTTTAGTATTTAAAATTATACGAAACAAAACATACGTTAGACAAACAATAGAAGCGTAAGATAAATTTTTATAAGCTTAATGTTATTTCTCAATTTAATTACATAATGTTGAAAGAAAATGTTGAAGATTATAAATTTAAAACTTTCTTTATAAGGATTAATTTTAATTTCAAAAATAAGCACAAATAATGTTTTCCAAATTTAAGTTTTGTTAGTGATTATATATATAAACTTGCTAATTCTATTAAAATATTACATGTGGCATATCTGACAATCTACCAATGAGCTAATTTCATGAAAGTATCTTTTCTGTATTATATTTAGAAATACTAAAAACAGACAATACTATTTAATTAAGACAATGCATTTAAAATAGTTTATTTTATAAAATAGTTAAAAAAATTTCTTATACACTAACTATTTTGATGTGTTACTTTTTTCCGCATACGAGAAACTTTATAAAAAATTCTTCTGTGGAATCTCATTATTAAGAGTTGATGGTTATTTGCATTTCTATTTACATAAATAAGTCTTCAGTGATTGATTAAAGGAGGCATGTAAAAATACATAAGAGCCTGTTACATTTTAAATAAAGTTCAGAAATTCTCAATTTATCGTAAAATGTATTTCTGTGTGAAGACCAAGATTATTTAAGTTTCAAAAACTGATAACTTTTTTCTATATTTTGTACATTTATAAATTGCTTTTATTTTATAATGTATCTGAAATCAAAACTAAAAAAATGTCCACTAATATTATTTGAACGAAAACCTTAAAATTATTTCAATTAAAAAGATTATTTGTCTATCAAAAACATAATAATGAAGTTTTGAAAATATTTTATAGTTGCTTTGAGTCAGTAGGTAGTAAGAAAATACATATCAATATAATCATTTTCATATTCCATAAAAAAAATAAAAATCCATCTCTTGCAGTGTGAAACAAAACAGTACTAATTGTAAAGATAAAGTATAACTCTGATAAATTATATTAAATTGATCATTCTTTTAGCTACCATAATATAGGAAAGCTATGATTATTTGCTGATCAAAAATCATGTATCTCAGTGTCTATAATAGAATTTCAGCTATTTATTACTAAAATGAATGACAATAAAATCATTGTCTAACTGAAGATTCCACTTATAAAAATATTTGCTACAATTTTGAGAAGTAGAAAAAATTTCGTTTCTTTAAAATTATAAAGCAGAATATTTAATTATTTGCATTATGAAGAATATAATTATATCATGAGACAAAGAATAAATTTTTTATATTAAAATAAAAATTTGTTTTTCCAGTTTTTCAGTATTCTAATGCATAATTTGATTAATAAAAACATTATATTAATTAATTTCAACATGCAGATAATAAGATCCTTGATTCTTTACTAAATTTCATAAAAAAGATTAAGATAAAAAATATAATGATAAGTAAAATTTTCTATTATTGAAATAATAAGAAAACACTTTAAAGTAAATATTTCTTCAACTTACATAACTATATAAATGTTTAATATTTAAGCTCCAATATCATTTACTTATTATTTTTTTGTTGAAGTGTTATTAATGATAAGACAAAGATAAAGCAAATTTGTGAGTAACAAGAACCTTGAAATTAGAAATTTAAATTAATTATTTCCTGAATCAGGATGTCAATAAAAGCAGTTTTTATATCCAACCAATAAAATATGTGATAAAAATTATCATTTCTATACAGAAGAACTTGTTTATAGAAAGCATTATTATTTCATCATACTAAAATATGAGACAGTTTCAGTTAATCTGGAAAATGTTATAGAATTTTAGCAAATATTTAGTATATACAAAAAATTTTACAAATTAACTTATCTAAATTTTAAGTCACTTATTGAAACTACTACAATATGGTAGAAAATATTTCTTAATTGTAAGATTTCTCAAGCATTTGGATAAAAATCCCTTTAAATTAAATAAATTCTTCAGATGGTCCTAAAACATAGTAAATGATTCATGAAATAAAATTCAATTATATATAAAATTATTACCTGTTCAAATTTAAACCTTGTGCATATTTATTTTTTCTGTCTACCAAATAAACTATCAACAAAAATAAACACCCAATAAAAAAATGAACAATTTCTTTTAAATAGTAGATTTCTCTATAGGTTAAAATAATTAAAAAATTCAAGATTATAAAAATTCTCTATCAATATATTTTGTGAAAAATTCATTTAAATTCTAATGTCTAACATCAATATAAATATTTAATATATTATACAATACTTTTAACATAGTGCTTAAAAATTGTGTTTATTAAAATGTTACAAAGTTTATAAATTATAATAAATAAGAAAATGGTGTATTTATAGAATGTATTATTTTGTAATAAGTAAATCCTAAAGTAAGGTAAATATTAATTACAATAAAACTTTGTTTTAGACTAAGTGTCGTTTGATAACAAAGAATTTCTTATTATAATAAAGTTAATTTCTTCTAAAAGTAATTGAAATAAGTTCTGAGCAAGAATGTGTTTGATGGAAAAAATATTTTTCAGCAAAAACTTGATTAGTCTGTTTTCAAAAAGTAGATGTTCTTATTAAAAAATGATGACATGAATTTATGAAAGTGTTAAAAAATACAATTACAAAGTAAATTTTGTTTTAATATATTTAAAATTAAACAAAATTTTAAATTGGTTTTATTAAATAAGATTCAATTAATTAAAGATAACATTTTTGCCATTTCATCAGGCGAATGGGTACTTTTTGAAATACATTTTATGAAAAGAATGAACTAAAACAATTAACTTCAGAATAGAAGAAATGATTTTATAATCAATTATCAAAAAAATCGCGTTGAAAAGTAATAGAAATATATTAAAAGTTTTCCTTGTTCAAAGAATAGCAATAAAAAAATACATTTCTGGAATTTTACCAGTCAAAAGAATTTCCATACATTTAATTTTGAATGTTAACAATGGCTTCAATATCCATTGTTATTTTTTTATTTACACTTACTTAAAGATTTCCAAATAAATTTCTAATTGCTATAAAAATAAAAAAGCAACAACACAGAATTGTGTATTCAATTGTGCTTAAAAATTTCAGAATGGGAGTAAGAAAATTATTAATATGTGACTGATTATCATATATAATTGAGAATTTTTAAATTTTTGTTAACTGTAAATAAATTCATATTTTTACACTCAATAAATAAATACATATGTAAGCAGTTTGAAGATTAAAAGTTAATGGAAAATTTAAGTATAATGCATTTAAAATGAAATTACTTTTAGCATAATCAATAAATTAGGAATCAATTTAATTTCATTCTACATTTATGAGTTATGATCAGAAAGTTTTAAAGAAAATATATTTGATTTTAAAAATGTACAATTAAGTTTTATTCTACATGCTTAAAAAGAAGCAATAATATTGTCATTAAATATCTATTTCTTCTAAGCACTAAAACATTAAAAAAAAAAAAAGAATTTTAAGTAAAAGAAATATAAAAGTACTAAATTAGATTAAAATCTACGAAGATAAAATTTTACACATCACACACAGTTTAGAGTTAAATACATATTTTAGTTCAAAATATCTTAAACAATATTTATCCTGGAAAATCATCATATGTACAACTAGTACTTTATAAACAGTTGCATACATTGATGATCCACTGGGACAAGAATATGGTTAAAATTTGATACATAAAATATTTATAAAAGAATGTAATAGAAGAAACACAAATATGAATTTTTGTAAAACTGCAAAAATAATAATAATAAAAAAAATAAAGCATACCTGATAATTTATTTCAAAATTATTCATAACAATCTTGATGTAATAAACATGAAATACAATGAGAAACACAAAAATGATATAATAAACTTCATGAATAATTATAACAAAAACAACAATATACATATAATTGTCAATCATACAACAAACACAGTAAAGTTATGAGATCATTGAATTCATTGTGAATTGTATAATTTAAAAAATTACTGTCGATTAATTGTGTACTTTTATAATTTTGTCTACAATATCTTTCAAAAGGAGCAAAATCACCACTTTGAAATTTCAAAGTGTCAATCTCTTGGATAAGTTTAGTAAATTGATATTATTAAATTGCTATTTATTTAAATTAGTATTTAAAAAGAGAATAATTTTCTGCTGCTTATATATAAATGAAAAAGCAAAAGCATTTGCAAAAAATAGCATTCAATTTTCAATTATTTTAAGAAAATATTTCCAATAACTGGAATGTTACATAGAATAAATTTCCATATAGCAAAACTTTAACTCAGAGAAAATTTGTAAATACTTCAGATATCATCCTTTGAAGGAAAAAATCATATTTTCCCATCGTGTTATACATATAAAACTTAAGTTAAATAATACTTTAAACTTAACTGCAACAGAAGCCAATATAAGAAAAACATTAGTTGACAGTAAAAGTCCAAAAAACATTACAAGGAATAAATATTTTTATGTTTATTAAAATATACACACAACGGAAAACATTAAATTACACGAAACAATTTTTAAAGTGAAAATTTATCCCTTTTACTACAAATACATAAAGAAATAAGAAATACTTCCCATTGTAAATGCTATCAGAAAAATATCATGCCACAAATTATGATGTTATTTTATGGAATATTTTAAACATAACATGTAAAATTTTTTGCTGTCAATATTTGAAAGTCATTAATAAAATTGATAAAAGGTCTTCTGATGTCTTAGCAAACAAATAATTTTAGGTATATGTAAAATTAAAAAATCAAATGATATAATAATTTGAAATCATATATTAAATAATAAATTTAGGTTGACAATAAAATAGTTTAAAAAATTAAACTTATAATATAAGCAGTATCCACAAATTAAACTTCAAAACAAAAACAAAATCAAATAGTTCAAGCAATTATTTTTAATAAAGTAATTTAAAATCAGAAAGGCTCGAAAACTTTATGATTTGGAATGAAAAATAAATAAAAAGTAACAATGTCAAAAACATCAGAAAATTAGAAGTTTATTTCGTTATTTTGAGGTTAGTCACATAGAGGTGTACAGCTAAATCTGTCCCCAAATTTGAGAGCCCACTGCTATTAAAAAAGTTGAAAATTTTGAAATGATAGAATCTAAATTATATTATTAGCAGTATTACACATTATTTTGTTATCATTTCAAGAAAAACTTTTTTAGATGTATCAAAAGTAAAAATAACAGACTGAATTATTAAATAAAACTGAAAAGATATTTCAGTATCTAGGCATTCAAAAATACAATAGAAATGAACATTTGAAAAAAGAAAATTGCATTTAAAAAATCCACAGAAATAAACAACCAGTCAAACAATAAATGTCTGAGAACTTAAAAGTGTTGACAAAATTAAATAAAATATACTGAATTGCAAGAACGTTGAATTTAAATTCCTGTAGAACCATAAAGCATGACATTAAAGCTATAATGCATATTACAAAATTAATGTGATATATAACAGTAAAAAAATAAAAAAATAAAAAACATGAAGTGGAAATAAAAGTCATTTAAACACACATATTTTTCTAATAATATATTATGATTTGAAATAAAAAAGTTATCATTATATTTATAATGAAAGATTAATTTTTAATGGCAAAAATATATGAATTTTTGATAGACTACAAGAATATAAAATTTTATAAAAAGCAAAGGGAACATATTTAGCTTGTATTTAGTTAAAAAAAATAATTGATAACTCAATAAATTATAAATATTCCACTACTTCAACTATCTCATGTGAAATGTTCTGCTTTACATAGCATTCTTTTTCATAATACTGTAGTGCTACAAATAGATGATAAAATCTTACACAAAATATTAATTTAGAAACTATTGAAGGAAACGACATGCCATTTAAACGAAAATTATTTTAAAAAGTGAAATTTCATCATTAAGTAGTAATGAGAAAGATAAGATAAATGACTCAAGGAAAATGCTACTGAGTGACCATCAGATGAAATTAACAAGAGAATTTTCTATATCTAACTATGTTAAAGTGAACATGAAAACTATGTTAAAGTGAAAGATATTTATTGATTAATGGAAATAAAATTTTAAAAAACAAAGTTATTTACAGGAGTATAAAATGATTTTATAAAACAACATGTTCGTATTTAAATAACCAGAAATAAAGAATCATATGTAGGGAAATATAAAGACAAATGTAAGCCAACCTAGATTAAAACAATTTTTCACAAATATTGAATACTACACAAATTTTTGACAACAATTACAGTGAATTACAAACTTTGATACAAAATGTTGATTTTTCTCATAATTTATTTTTAGATTTAAACATAAAATGAAGTGTTATTTTATATTGAAATCTAAAAATAAATTAAGGGAAAAATAACATATTTAGTTATAAATACAAGTTTCCCAGAAGGAAAATGTCACTTACTGGCAGAAGAGTTAACTGCAGACAAATATGTACTTTCAGAAATAAAATTGTAAAAGCTGGACATCAGCAGGAATAGCTATAAAATATAACAGAATTCAGTAAATTTATTCTACAAGTATGAAAAAGACTGAAAGAATTTTCAATCACTAATACTATCACAAAGAGAAAAATATTTCTTAATGCAATGAATCTCTTACTACAATCAAATATTTTATTTCAAAAATTATAATTCAAAATAAATCTTTTAGTACTTAATAAAAAGTATCACAGTCCTACTCTTTGGATATAATTTAATAAAATTTATGCTATTATCATTAAAATATGTTGGGTTTTGCTTCAACAAATAAAACTTCTCTTGTTTAAAAAATAATACAGCAACATTTTTTCAATGTTGCGAAAGTCAACAATAAACATTTCTTTCAAAAAATTATCACAATAATATAAGGGAAAAATATTTGCAGACCAACTTTTAGTTTCAAACTACGAAGCACTTAAAAAATTAAAATGGAATACTACACATTAATGGTAAGGAAATAATATGTGATACGCAATGATTTTTATTTTAATAGAAACAGAAGTATCTACAACATGCAGGGCAAAATATTAGAAACAAAAAAGGGGAGTTCTTTAGAGTATTATTGCCAAAACATTAAATCAAAAGTTGTTTATTCATTATATTGCATTTTTTTTAAGTAATTTCTCACAAACATGCAAAGTTAACAATATTTATTTATTTATATATTAAAAATATAATAAAGACTTAATATAAAATTAGGCACATTTTATTAATATAATAAAGTAAAACACTAATTTCTGAAAAGAATAAGCGATTTTATCACTAATTATCAAAAAACTTTAGTTGATAGGTAATACAAACATATTATTGAAAGACTAGCATAGCAAGAAAAAGAAAATCAAAATGCTTTTCCAGAATTTTACCAATCAAATGTATTTTGATATAGTTAATTTTCAATTGAAAAAATAGCTTCAAAATCCAGTTATTTTCTTAATTTGAATTTTTACTCTGGTTCCATACTGAAATTTTAATTACTAAAACTGAAATGGAAAAACAAAAAATATATAAATAAAAAAAAAAGGAAACAAAGAATTGTGCCATATCTTCGGTTTAAAAATTTCAGATTGGGAGTAAGAAAATTATTAGTATGACTGATTATCACACATTATTTAGAACTATTTAAATTTTCATCAATTGTAAATAAATTCTATTTTCTTGTACTCAAAAATAAATTTCTTTAAGCATTATCAATAAATTAAGAATCAATTTAATTTCATACTACATTTATGATTTATTATCAGAAAGTTTTTAAGAAAAAGTTTAATATTGAATTATAAATTTAAAATTAATCTAAATACTACAAGCTATACTAATATCCTTAATTGTATAATTTTCATTAAAAATAATTTTAAAGGTACCAAATTAGATTAAAATATGCAAACATCAAACATTTCACATCAGTTTTAAGTAAAATATATATTTTAATTTAAAACATCATAAACAATATTTATCCTGGAAAATTCTCATAGAGTGCAACTTGAACTTCATAAACAGTTCAATACATTGATGATCTACTGGGACATTGTAAAGGTTAAAAATGGTACATAAAACAATAAAAAAAAAGTACTAGGAGATAAAAAAATAAGAATTTTTATGAAACAGCAAAAATAAACATAAAATAATTCATACTTGATAAATTATTTGAAAATTATTCATAACAACATTGATGAAATATGAAACATGAGATAGAAACAACACAAAAATGATATCATAAACTTCCTGATTAATTAAAAGGAAAACAATATGCATACAACTGTCAATTATACAACAAACGCAGAACAATTGTGAAGTCACTTATTTCAATACTGTAATTTGAAAAATTAAAATTAATCATAATATATTTCTATAATATCGTCTACAATATTTTTTTCAAAAGGAGCTAAACTACAACTTTGAAATTTCAAAGTGACTATCTCTGGGATTGGTTTAGTAAATTATCATTATTAACTCTGATTCCTAAATGATAATATAAGATATCATTTCTAGACACGGAAAAATATGATAGTGCTTATCTATAGAAGTAGTTCAATAAAATTATTGTTACTTTTATTAAAACATGTTATGTTTACCATCAAAAACTAAAGCTACTCTCATTTTAAAAAATTATACCACAAAGTTTTTCCCAACTGCAAAAATTAGCAAAAGTAATTTTTTAAATCAAATAATTAAAAAATGGTGTAAAAAATTTACAGATAAACTTTAAATTTTGAAATTATCACACACACACACGAGCTTAAATTATAATAGAAAAATCTACATAAATGTTAATGGAATATGTGATATGCAAGAAACTAAATTTTATTAAAAACAGTAACTACTAAGCTAATGCAAAGAAAAAATATAAAACAAAGATGTAGAGTTCTTAAGAAAAGTATTGTTAAAAAAATTAAGTATGTCAAAAAGTGTTTATGCAATTTACTCTATTTGATTGTCACAAATATGCTAAATAAACCATTACTCATTTCATTTCAGGAATAAACTAAAGAATTTTTTAAAAAAATTTAGGCTATATAATAAAAAAATATACAGAATTATTACTTCACTAAAATCATCAAAAATACTAAAGGATTAAAAATAACTGACTGAAGTCAAATAAAATAAATAGGTCAGGAAATATCATTTTCTTGTCATGCAAAGAAAGAGTAGAAATAAATGTTTAAAGGAAGACACATGTTTAAAGATTCATAAATTTCCAGAAATAAACAATCTCTCAAATAACAAAATTTGCTAAATTAAAAACATTGATACAATTTAAGAAATTATTCTATGTAGGAAAGATCTTGAATTTACATTTCTTAAGAAACGATTTATCAGACATTCAAATCCATAAAAGTTAAAAATATTTTATACATATTCTTTTGAGAAAGAAAAAGAACTTGTCTGCAATTTATTCTACTGCAAGTAGAATAAATTGCAGACAAATAAGTAATTTCAGAAATCAAACTGTAAAAGAGGCAACACTTGACATCACAGGAATAAGCTATAAAATACAACAGAGTTTCAGTAAATTTATTCTATACAAAGATGATAATGATTTAAGTGATTTTCAATCAATATAAGAAAATATTTCTTATACTATGAATTATCAAATATTTGGAATCATTATCTGTAATTTAAGGTATAATTTCTAGTACTTCAGAAGTAACACAGCACTGTTCTCACAAAGTAATTCAATAAAGTTAATACCATTAAAACATGATAGATTTTATCTTCATCAAATAAAGTTTATCTTGTTTTAAAAAATCATAAAACGAACTTGATTCAGTTGCAAAAACCAGCAGAAGTCACTTCTTTTAACAAAAATATAACAAAATGATGTAAAAAATCTGAAGATAAAATTTTAGTTTTGAACTAACAAGCACTTAAATTATAAAGTAGCAATCTACTTTCATATTAATGGAATATGATATGGAAGAAACTAATTTTATTAAAAAAGTAATTACTAAGAAAATATAGAGCAAAATAATAAAAACAACAATTTGCAGTTCTGTAGAACAAAATTAAAAGAACATTAAATAAGTCAAAAAAGGTTTAAGCTTTATATTCCACATTTATATGTTTTATTACATAAATATCCAAAATAACATATATTGTCAAAATTTAAGAAAATATACCATCTATAAAAAATCTGCTATTTGAAACTCCTGAAAAATATTATGAAGAATACAGCGCAAGTATCTACATTAATGATAACAGAAGAATATTATGCAGAACCTAAGTTCTTTTAAAAACAGAAATTACTCAGACCATGGAAAGAAAATTTTTTAAAGAACAAAAGTTGATTTTATAAAGTGATATTGCCAAAATATAAAATAAGTCAGAAAATAAATACAGTTTATTAAATTCATTTTTTCATAAAAAGTTATTTCTTGGAAACAAACTGTCTAATCTTTACTTATATTTTACAAAATGATAGTAAAAACATGTGTTTTATTTTAACTAAAATCTTTGCAAAATGCATCAAAAGTAAAAACAAATGGTGGAATCAGCTTAAATAAATTTAGAATGATATCTCATTATAGAGTAAGTCAAACAAACAATCGAAAAAAATAGTAAATACATGTTTAAAAAATATTCAAAAACAACCACTCAACAATATATACTTGGTAAATTAAATAACAAATAATTAAAAAAACTAAACAACAAACATGCTTGATAAATAAATTATATATTTTCTATTGAAATTTTAAGATTTAAGTGTATTTTAAGATTAAGTGTAAGATTTAAGTGATTTAAGAGTAAAGTGTTACAAATAATCATTATTTAATGGGATGTTATTTATCATTTTTCAAAGAAAAAATTTCTTTGATGAATAGCTTCAAATTAATTTAAAAAAATGATTGAAAACTATTTAAGTTATAGATACTCCAAAAATATAACATTCTACTATCTCGTGTAAAAATTTTTGCTTGATAGACTACCCTTCAATAATAACACAGTATTAAGGATTCAGTACAACATCTTACTCGAGACATTAAATTAGTTAGAATATAAAGAAATTTCACTTCATTAAAAATAGAAATATTATTTTAAAGGTGATGTTTCAATATTAAGTTATAAAAAATTAGAAAATAGGTAATGACATTAGATAAATATTACAGAATGATTTCCAGATCATATCAGCAAGAGAATTTTTTTAATCTTAATACTTTGTGAAGACAAATTTGTTGATAAATACAAATTAAATTTATAAAAGAAAAGTAATTTTAAGAAGTACACAATGAATTTAAAAAACAATATTTGGGTATTGAAAGAACTAATCATATTAAGAGCATTTATTTTTTTTAAAACAACATGCTGTACAACTATACAGTAAATTTTAAACACCTATTGTTCTAAAGTCACATTTCAAATCAAACAATTACGAATATTTGGGAAATAACTTCAAATACACGCAAATGTTATAAAGGACATAATCCTATTAATATTTTTTCAACCATTCAACACAAACAAAATTATAAATAGAATATTGAAAAAAATATTTGAAGTTATTCCAGACGAAAAATGTAATTTACTGACAAAAATTAACAGAAAGCAGATAAGTATTTCCTGAAAACAATCCATAATTTGCAGTGATGTTGAAATAACCTGAGAACTTATAAATAAGGCATAATATAAATTTATCATGGCCCCAAATAATAGTATATAAAAGACAAGAGAAAAGAAACATATTTTTAAAACAAAAAATCACCTCAAACAACTTTCCCTAACTCAAATTATTTCTGTTTTTATTCTGCAAAATGTATTTCATCTAGTTTTTAAAAATATCATTAACCACTTAATTCAATAATCAAAAGTACTGTTAAAGATAGCAACATTAAATAAAATATTTTTTAATATAGCAAAATTAACTCCACAGATGTTTTAAATATTTCTTGCTCACTACATAATACAAATTAAAAATTCAGCAATAATAATTTTAACTTCCAAGTTAGGACGAAAATCAATTCAGCAAAAATGCACTGATAAATATGTTACAAGCAGAATATTTTTGCATATTGTCAAGATTTATAAAAAAAAAAACAGCTGTAAAGAGTCAATGAGTAACTAAATTAATTTCTTCTATGGAAAATTTATAATTCAAAACAGTAACATATTTTTCTTACAATTATTTAAAATAAATTTTTAAAACACAGTAATTTATGTTGTAATAAAACAAAGAACTTAATCTGAATACTAAATTAAAAAAAAATTTAATATAAAATCACACAATAATTTGAGAGAAGCTTTCTTAAATTTAAAAATAATTTATACTTACAAATATATAATACAAATATGCAATTAACAATCTTAAAACATAGAAATTTATGAAATAGATGAAGTCTTAAACACTTTGAAACTTTTAGAATCAATCACTAAAGTTGTTATAAATATAAAATTAGAAAGGCTTGAAAACTTTATGACTTGGAATGAAAAATAAATAAAAGTAACAATGTCAAAAACATCAGAAAATTGGAAGTTTATTTTGTTATTTTGAGGTCAGTCACACAGAGGTGTACAGCTAAATCTGTCCCCAAATTTGAGAGCCCACTGCTATTAAAAAAGTTGAAAATTTTGAAATGACAGAATCTAAATTATATTATTAGCAGTGTTACACATTATTTTGTTATCATTTCAAGAAAAACATTTTTTAATGTATCAAAAGTAAAAATAACAGACTGAATCATATTAAATAAAACTGAAAAGATATTTTATTATCTAGGCATTCAAAAATACGATAGAAATGAACATTTGAAAGAAGAAAATTGCATTTAAAAAGTTAAAATATCCACAGAAATAAACAACCAGTCAAACAATAAATGTCTGAAAACTTAAAAATGTTGACAAAATTAAATAAAATATGCTGTTTTGCAAAAACGCTGAATTTGAATTCCTGTAGAACCATAAAGCATGACATTAAAGCTATAATGCATATTACAAAATTAATGTGATATATATAACAAAAAAACATGAAGTGGAAATTAAAGTCATTCAAACACACAGATTTTTCTAATAAAATATTACGATTATGAAATAAAAAATTAGAAAAGATCTTGAATTTACATTTCTTAAGAAACGATTTATCAGACATTCAAATTCACAAAAGTTAAAAATATTTTATACATATTCTTTTGAGAAAGAAAAAAAACTTACTTGCAGTAGAATAAACTGCAGACAAATAAGTAATTTCAGAAATCAAACTGTAATAGATGCAACACTTGACATCACAGGAATAAGCTATAAAATACAACAGAATTTCATTAAATTTATTCTATACAAAGATGATAATGATTTATGTGATATTCAATCACTATAAGAAAATATTTCTTTTACTATGAATTATCAAATATTCAGAATCATTAACTGTAATTTAAGATATAATTTCTAGTACTTCAGAAGTAACACAGCACTGTTCTCACAAAATAATTCAATAAAATCAATGTTAATACCATTAAAACATGATGCATTTTATCTTCAACAAATAAAGTTTATCTTGTTTTAAAAATCATAAAACAAACTTTATTCAGTTGCAAAACCCAGCAAAAATCACTTCTTTTAACAAAAATATAACGAAATTATAAAAAAATCTGCAGATAAAATTTTAGTTTTGAACTAACAAGCACTTAAATTATAAAGTAGCAATCTACATTCATATTAATGGAATATGATATGGAAGAAACTAATTTTATTAAAAAAAGTAATTACATAGAAAATATAGAGCAAAATAATAAAAACAACAACCTGCAGTTCTGTAGAATAATAATGAAAGAAAAGCCAATAAAGGTTTATGCATCATATTCCACATTTATATGTTTTATTTAAGTAATTATCCACAAATATGAAAACTACCATACATTTATTTATATTTTAGAACGATACAGAAGATTTTTAAAATAAATTTAGGCATAATGAAAAAAATATAGTATTGTTATTCCATTAAAATCATTAATAATTCAACAGGATTAAATATAACTGAGTCAAATTAAATAAAATTGTCAAGATATTTCAATCTTTGTAATTCAAAGAAAGAGAAAAAAACACTTAAGGGGAGAAACAAGTACTTAAAAATTCAAAAACCTTCAGAAATAAAGAACCATTAAAATAACAGACATCTGCTAATTTAAATGGTTGTTATAATTTAGGAAAATATTTTTTGTAGAAAGATCCTTGAATTTAAATCTCTTGAGAAACAATTTCCCAGAGACTTTCTATTTATAATGAAAGATTCTACATTAATATATAATTAATATTTAATTATTCAATCTTTAAAAGAAGTAAATTTAATAAGCAAAACACAAACAAAAAATCATTTAAACACAAACTTTTATTAAAATGCTAAGATTTCAATTAAATAAAAGTTTTAAAATTCATATATAATTCTAAAGATTACTTTTTAAAGATAAAAAATTCTTATATTATTTATAATACTGTCTTTGATAAATTTTTATAAATATGAATTAGATAAAAAAAAAACTCACATGAAATTTATGGCTTATCATGTCATTCTTTTTTACCAAAAGACTTGAAGAGACTAATCTCTAATGTACGGCAGATCAATTGTAATAAATAAAACTATTTAATCAATTAAAAGAAAATAATGCACAATATTTTTAATTCTGAAATTTAAGATTGAACAAACTAAAATTTATAAATGAAAAAATGGAAAATTGTTTCCTAGAAACTATTGATAGTAAGTCATATATTAAACCAAACAATGATTAAAATTCAGAAATTCATATAGATATGGAAATGTTATAAAGTATGTTAATCAGGTCATGTTTTTTCAACCATTATTTACTTCACAGTTAGGGAACAATTAGTGTACAAAATAGTCATGAAACAAATTAAAGAAGTTTGGTAAAGGATTTCATCATTTTTAAATATAAATTTAAGAAATATATTTTTAAGCCCAGAACTTAAAATTAATGCATAAAATCTACTTATCACTGATCAAATAAAGTATGTAGAAGATAACTGAATTTCAATAAGAAAAAATTTTCAAATTCAAAAAACCACTTTTCAGATAGGAAAATGTATTTCACCTTGTTTTTGAAAATAGAAAAAGGTATTTATTTCAATAACAAAAGGTGCTGTTAAAGATACTAATGTTAAATAAAATATTATTGCAGGGAGCAAAATTAACTACACAGAAATCTATCAGCCAACTTGTAATTTCTATAATTTGGAATAAACTATAAACAAGAGTAATGTCTAAAAACATCCAAAAACTAAAGGTTTATTTTATAATTTTTATGTAATTCAGATAGAGATATACAGAATAATCTACTGCCAAATTTGAGAGCAAACTGACATTAAAAAATTAGAAGTTTTAAGCATAATGGAATGATATGATGGAATAATCTAAATTCTATTAATAAGAGTATTACACATTATTTTGTTATCCTTTCACCAAAAACTTTTTAAAATGCATGAAAAGAAAAATAACTGACTGAAGAATCTATATTAAATTTAAAACAGATTTCCTTATCTAGTCATTCAAACAAACAATAGAAGGTAACATTTAAAAGAACAAAATTGAATTTTAATATTTTAAAAATTTACAAAAATAAACAATAGATGTCTGCTAAATTAAATGTGCTGAAACAATTAAAGAAATTATAATGTAAAGAATGAATCTTGAATTTAAATCCTTTGAGGAAAATATTGCAGAATATTTCAGGAATAATAGCATATAATATTAATGTGATATATATATTTATTGAAATATTCTTAAAAAGTTATATCAAGACAAGTTTAAAATAAACATATATTGCAAATAAAAAAATATTAGTACCTCTCATTAATTCAAAAACAAAAACAATGTATGAATTATTTGAAATAAACTTCAAGAATATAAAATGTGATAAGATTGGTTTGTTTGTCGCTCAACAGTCATTTTTTGCACACAAGGGTTAATT
Source organism: Latrodectus hesperus (assembly GCA_037975125.1). Lineage (NCBI taxonomy): Eukaryota > Metazoa > Arthropoda > Arachnida > Araneae > Theridiidae > Latrodectus > Latrodectus hesperus. Next base: position 59,663 of record JAJQOW010000455.1, on the reverse strand, counting down.
AGACCAGGACCTGCGGTATAAAGTGGATTCCGAACCACCACAGACATCCATGCCTATGGTGGGATTCGAACGCACAAACTGATTAACCAAAAGTAAGAGCGCAAACAATTCGGATGCCAGCTCAGCAAAATGTGACAAAATATTAGTTTAGAAACAATTCTAGGAAATGCACTGTTATTTAAACAATAATAAGTCTAAAAGTAATATTAAAAATAAAAATATGAAAGAAAAAGTAAATGACACTAGGAAAATATTACTTAATGATCTTCAGATGAAATCAGCAAGAGAAATTCCATCTAAATAGTATGTAGAAGTGAGATATATTTCTTGATTAATGCAATTAAAATTCTTCAAGTCGAAAGTAATTTCCAGAAGCATAAAATAATATTGGGAAACAAAACATTTGTATAAAAAGAATTACTTCAAATAAAGAAACAATCAAACAGCAGTGAAGAAAAAAGATATATGAATGTTGCATGTCCAACGATTAAAATATTTTCTTTAAAAATATTAATAAATTGACAAATTTACAGTCATTTAAAATATATGCTATAAAAACAAAATTATAAATAAAAATTTGAAAAACATAGATTAGAGTACTCGAGACGGAAAATGTTATTCTGTAAGAAAAAATCAACAGAAAGCAGTTAAGTATTTTCTGAAAATAATCCATAATTTGCAGTAAAATTAAAACAAGGCGTGAAATTAAAAATAATGCATAATATATATTTATCATTGCCACAAATAAAGTATGTAGAAGACAATTGGATTTCCATGAATAATTTTTACTATTAAAAATATTCGTATCAATATTTCCTCAAATCCTAAAGACATAAGTTTTCAGTCAGGACAATAAATTTCGGCTTGTTTTAAAAATAGCACAAAGCATTTGTTCCCCCCATAAAAAAAGCTGTTAAAGACACCATTGTTAAACAAAATATTAGGTGAGAGCAAAATTAAATCCACAAAAGTTTTAAATAATTTATATATAACCTTAAGAGAAAGAAAAAAATTACTTACTTGCAGAAGAATAAACTGCAGACAAATAAGTAATTTCAGAAATCAAAGTGTAAAAACTGTATCATTTGACATCATATAAATAAGCTATAAAATACAACAGAATTTTAGTAAATTTAATCTACAAGAATGAAATTGATTTAAGTGATTTTCTATCACTAAGAGAATATATTTCTTAATGCTATGAATTATAAAATATCCTGAATCTTTAACTTTAAAGTATAATTTCTAGTAATTCAAATGAATCACAGTGCTGTTCCTTCAAAGCAATTCAATAAAATTAATGTTACAACCATTAAAAGATGCTGGATTTTCCTTCAACTAAGAAAGTTACTCTTGTTTTAAAAAATTACACAACAAAGTTTATTCAGTTGCATAAACCAGCAAAAGTCACTTCTTGTAGCAAAAAATAAAAGAAGAGGGAGGGGACAGAGAAATTGTTTTTGGCTTTGTGCAACTGCCCTATGAAGAGAAGGCTCCACATGACCATTCTCTGCACAAGGTCATGAACTTTTGCAGAAACAACAACTTACAGGTTATCCTAGGACTAGACTGAAATGCTCATCATGTTGTCTGGGGAAGTACGGACACAAATAAAAGAGGTGAGTGCCTTTTAGAATTCATTCTAAACTATGGGTTAGATATTCTAAACGAGGGCGATGAACCAACTTTCATTACTACTAATCGATCTGGAGTAATTGACATTACTATAGCGAGAACTCTAATTAGCAATAATATCAAAAATTGGAAAGTAGATGGCAGACCTTCAGGCTCAGACCATCAAAACATCCATTTTGAAAATCACTATCATGTGAGTCTGGATCGCATGTTCAGAGACCCAGTTAGGACGAACTGGAAGAAATTCCAGGAGGAATTGACTGGGTTGGTTGAGCTCAAGAAAAGACCTATTAGAAACAACTACGATCTAAATGTTACAGCAGACTTTCTGAAGAGCAGTATTCTAAGTTCTTATCATAACAATTGAAGAAGAACTTTATTATAATCAATGTTTATTTTTAATGATATTATGACTAAAAAAAGTATAATGAATATAGGAGCAAGTGATCATTGCATGACCATAATAAAATTTCATTGAATCAGTTTAAAAAAACAATTACTTTGAAAGGAACATTACATTAATTATTACTAAACAATTTCCTATAGTTAATGTTCTCTGTAATTTATAAAGGTTTTTATCCCTATTATAAAAATTTTATTTTTAAACTTTAAAAAGTTATTTCTTTTCAGCATACAGTGTATAATGCTGATGTTGTCTTGTTACAGTTAGGCTGGCTATACGGGTTTGCAATTCTTCACTTTAAAACTGAACCATAATTTAGTATGGAGTCCCAGTTCCTCTTTATACACAGGCTATATATACCTGTTTATAAGAAAGATATTCAAACCTCATACAGACAAGTAAAGATAAAAGACACGAGAGGGAGCCATAAAAATTCATATTCCAGAAAGGGGATTCGAACCCAGGACCTCCCAATCCTCAGTCAACCTATCTGGCCATAATACAGGGTGGGTGCCACACCATATAATACTGATTCTGTTTCAACACAATTACACAAATACTTTTACTTTAAGGTTCTATAATTTAATAGCATTTACAAAAACATTATATGTTTTTAAATACACAAAGCATTTCATGTTAGAAAAATTATAGTAAATTTTTCTTCCTCATATATTACATTTTTATAAAGAATATAAATAAAATTGAGCTATTATGTTTCTTAAATCTTGCTGCATGGAGAAAAATTAAAAGTAACGTATTGCAAAATAACATTCAAATTAACGTATTCCAGAAAAGAAAACAAATTTCTATTAAGAAAACGAAAAATCTATATTAAAAAAATTTCAAAATAAAAAGTAACACTGGCAGATGACAAATGCATCCTGTAAGAGTATATTAATTAAATGTTACAGTTATCTAACAATTTTTCAAAATATTTTTTACAATTGATATAAAAATACAAATGGATATTCTTGAAATATTGATGAATATTATTGAATTTTAGGTTTCAGTAGCTAATATGTTGGAAATGGGAAAGAGGTTGTGTGAGTTAAAATAATATCCAATTTCTAGAGAAAGGAAGTACTGAGAAAAATCCTTGAAAAATTATTTTAATAATGGTTGAAGGGTTATACATCACGCAAGAAAGAATAACAAAAGTCAAATCATTTTCATCAAAAAATATTTTTCAAAAATTCCTAAACAAGAATAGTAATCTATTAACACTCTGATAAAAGCTATAAAATATTACAAAAGATATGCATATCATACAATGAAACTGTTTCTAAAGGAAAGGGAATAAAATAATAAGTGGCAGAAGGGACAGAAAATTACAAAATGGGAAACATAAACCTTAAAATATGTAATAAAATTGAGATTTAGGAAACAATTTTTCTAATTTTCTAGAAATAAATTAAAATATTTCTACATAATAGTAAAAGCGTAATTTTTTTTTAAAAAGACAATTTATTGAAATTAAATTATTTGTGAATAAAATCAATGACATTACTGTCCTCAAAAAATCCAATAACAATAAGAAGAATAGATTATTATATCTATTATGTTCAACAAGTATTTAAAAAAAGTGATGGATGTTGAAAAAATTCTAAGCATTATTAGAGGAAGGGAAACACAAGTGTTATTGCAAACCACATTTTAAAATATGCATAAAAAAAGACATTTTATACAAAATTATACTTAATTCTTAAAATATATCAGAAAATGTTATATTATTATTCAAAATAAAAAGCAAAAATTACATGTCCAATATATAAAGGATCTTTTTGCAGAAAAATGTTACTCACAACAAAAGAGGAATTTAAGTCTATTTACCAATTTAAGATAGAAATCGATCAGGATAATTGAAAGTAGAATAAACCATGTTCTAAAAATAAAACAAAATTTTAATACAAGTTTTAAAACTTAGAAATAAATTGAATGCAATATGCGAAAAAGGATTACAAAGAACTTTATTATAATTAATGTTTATTTTTAATGATATTAAATTTTTGTTAACATATTTGTCACACTTTTGTAAAATAATGCATGTTGTCTTTCAGAATATTATCTTGCAAAATGGCAGAGTGTTTGCATGAATAGCTGTAGGATAATGGAAAGCTGTTAATAACTATAAAATGAATTAAAATTTATAATTACAAAGATTCAATATATTTATAAATTGTTAGTATTTATTATTAAAAAATATTAAGATATACATTAAATGCTATTTAAAAAAGAAATTGCAGAAAATATGTTACAGAAAGGTAAGATGATTCTCAAATGCAAAAACTGAACATTAGAATGATTTATTGTAGGCAAAAAGTCTTTTTATTTCTTTATGAAAATTTTATAAAATATTTCTTTAATAAAAGGAGAAAAAGTAACAATTTATTCAAATAAAATTATCTAGCTACAAGATAATTTAATATTTAAAATACATAATATTTGGCTCATTTTTTAAAGACTATTTTCCTTCCCAAATATTTAATTTTTAACACAAAACAGTAAAACATATGAAATATTAAAAAGCAAAAGGAGAAAAAGTACTCTTGCAATTTTGTTAATGCAAATACCTGTAATTAAAGTCATTTAAAATAAAAATAATATACTCAAATGTTTGTGCAAAAAAAAAGGAAGAGCACTCTTATCCCTTTGATTCAAAATTTATAGGAAAAGAAAGCTCAATCCAACAAGATTTTGTTAATAAAACAAAAAAATAAATAAATAAACTCATCTAACAACTTAACTAAATAAAGTATAATGAATATAGAAGCAAGTGATCATTGTATGCACATAATAAAATTTCACTGAATCAATTAAAAAAAAAACATAACTGCTTTGAAAGGAGCATTACATCAGTTATTACTAAACAATTTCCTATAGTTAATGTTCTCTGTAATTTATTAAGGTTCTCATTCTTATTATAAGAGTTCTATTTTTAAACTTTAAAAGGTTATTTCTCTTCAGCATACAGTATATATAATGCTGATGTTGTCTTGTTACAGTTAGGCTGGCTATACGGGTTTGCAATTCTTCACTTTAAAACTGAACCATAATTTAGTATGGAGTCCCAGTTCCTCTTTATACACAGGCTATATAAACCTGTTTATAAGAAAGATATTCAAACCTCATACAGACAAGTAAAGATAAAAGACACGAGAGGGAGCCATAAAAATTCCTATTCCAGAAAGGGGATTCGAATCCAGGACCTCCTAATCCTCAGTCAGCCTATCTGACCACAATACAGGGTGGGTGCCACACCATATAATACTGATTCTGTTTCAACACAATTACACAAATACTTTTACTTTAAGGTTCTATAATTTAATAGCATTTACAAAAACATTATATGTTTTTAAAAACACAAAGCATTTCATGTTAGAAAATTTATAGTAAATTTTTCTTCCTCATATATTACATTTTTATAAAGAATATAAATAAAATTGAGCTATTATGTTTCTTAAATCTTGCTGCATGGAGAAAAATTAAAAGTAATGTATTGCAAAATAACATTCAAATTAACGTATTCCAGAAAAGAAAAAAAATTTCTATTAAGAAAACGAAAAATCTATATTAAAAACATTTCAAAATAAAAAGTAACACTGGCAGATGACAAATGCATCCTGTAAGAGTATATTAATTAAATGTTACAGTTATCTAACAATTTTTCAAAATATTTTTTACAAGTGGACTTTTCTGAAATTGATATAAAAATACAAATGGATATTCTTGAAATATTGATGAATATTATTGAATTTTAGGTTTCAGTAGCTAATATGTTGGAAATGGGAAAGAGGTTGAGTGAGTTAAAATAATATCCAATTTCTAGAGAAAGGAAGTACTGAGAAAAATCCTTAAAAAATTATTTTAATAATGGTTGAAGGGTTATACATCACGCAAGAAAGAATAACAAAAGTCAAATCATTTTCATCAAAAAATATTTTTCAAAAATATCTAAACAAGAATAGTAATCTATTAACACTCTGATAAAAGCTATAAAATATTACAAAAGATATGCATATCATACAATGAAACTGTTTCTAAAGGAAAGGGAATAAAATAAGTGGCAGAAGGGACAGAAAATTACAAAATGGGAAACATAAACCTTCAAATATGTAATAAAATAGAGATTTATCAATTTTGGAAAATTTTTTTTAATTTTCTTGCAGTCAATTAAAATATTCCTTATATATAAAGCGTAAAAAATATACAGATAAACTTTTAATTTTAAAACTATCAAGAGCTTAAATTATAATAAAACAAACTACATCAGTGCTATTGTGTGGTATGGAAGAAAATAATTTCATTATAAACTATAATTACTTAGAAACTATTGAGCAAAATATTAAAAAAAAGACCTGGAATTCTTTAGTTTGTAGTATTCCTAAAACATTAAGTAAGTCAAAAATTATTTATGGACTATATTGCATTTAATTGTTTATTAAAGTAATTATCCACAAATATGAAAAATATCGTACCTTTATTTATATATTAGGAATATATAGAAGATTTTTAAAACAAATTTAAAGCATCATAATGAAAAAAATATATATTATTATTTCACTAAAATCATTAAAATACAACAGTATTAAAAATAACAGATTGGGCCAAATTAAAATATTCAAGATATTTCATTTTCCAGTCTCTCAACAAAAGAGAAATTAACATTACAGGGAAGAAATATGTATTTAAAAATTCATAAATCTTTAGAAATAAAGAACCATTCAAATAACAGACACCTGCTAATTAATTAAAAAAAGTTGATATAAATTAAGAGTATATTTTGTGGAAAGAATCATTAATTTACATCAGTTGAGAAACAATATACCAAAGATTTCAAATATAATGACAGATTCTACATTAATGTGTGATAAATATTTACTGACTCGTTGATTACAAAAAAGAAAATTAATAAATAGAAACAAGAAATCATTCAAACACAAACTTCAATTAAAATGCTAAGATTTCAAATAAATAAAAAGTATTCCAATTCATTATTTATTAATAAAAGTTTATTTTTTTGGGAAGAAGAATACAAAAATTCTTGGATTAAATACTTTCCTTTTGTTTAGAAAGTAATTGAAAAGTCAGGATATTACATAAATACAAAAGTGGAATAAAATGTAAATGATACCAGAAAATATTACTGAGTGATCTTAAAAATAAATCAGCAAATTTTCTGAATGAGAAAATATGTTATGGTGAAATTTATTCATTTACTAATGCAAATTAGTCTTTTCAAAATCAAAGTAATTCTCAGAAATATACAATGATTTTGAAAAAGAATATAATCATATTAAAAGAATTACTAGAATTAAAAAAAAATCAGCCGAAATATTAAGATACATGCAATCCTCAGTACATATGATTTTAATGTTTTTTTGGAATAATAAATAACTATAAAAAATATGTCAACCAATACAGTCAAATAAAACTTGTAAAATAGAATGTTTATTTCATCCTACAATTTATATATTTGATTGAATATAAAAGGAATTTAATACTTTCCCAAACATTAATTACACATTTTTAAAAAAAATATTAAAATTAATAATTGTTAATCAATCTAATTATTTAAAGAATTACCCATAGTTTTTTAATATAAAACTATTTCATAATAAGCATAAATGCATTAAAAGCTTTTTCGAAACAAAAATAGTTTTCAATTGATTATCAGAATGAAGTATAATATCATTCATCATACTGTCTTAATAACTTTTGATAAACATGTATTGAATAAAAGAAAAAGTAAAACCCCACGTAAAATTTATGCTTAACAAACGATCATTTTCCACCATAAGACTTGAATTGACTAATGTCTAACGAATAGCAGAACAATGCTAACAAATAATATCAAACGAGATTGAATTAAAGGAAAATAATGTAAAATATTTTTAATTCTGAAGTTTAAAACTGAAGAAATGAAAATAAATAAATACAAAATTGGAAAACTGTTTCTTTGAAAATATTGAAACAGTTTCATAAATACTTTTCAAGCTAAAAAATATTTCAGTGTAGCCAAAAAATATATTCATATTAAATCAATTAAAATGTTTTAAAACAGTATGCTGTAGAATTTTACACATAACTTTAAACACAAACTACTATTTGAAGATACGTTTCAAACCATACAATGATTAATAGTTAGCAAAAAATTCAAATATATGCAAATGTTATAAAGGATGTAAACCTTTAAACATTTGCATATTTTTTGTGTCAGAGAACATTGTCAGATTTTTTCTAGCATTATACACTACACTTTTTTCAAATAAATAGCGCATAAAATAGTTAGAAAACATTAAGAATTTATGCAGCAGTTCACGATTTTGAAAACAAAATTATAAACAGAAATTCAAGAAACATATATAACTAAAACTAAAAAATATTTCAGTGAAGGCAAAATATATATATTCATAGTAAATGATTTCTTTATATATATATATTCATAGTATATGATCTTTTAAAACAGAATGATGTAGAATTAAACATTGAAACTTAAATACAATTCTTATTCTAAGTCGCATTTAAAATTAAACTAAAATTAAAATTTGGGACAAAAGTTCAAATATACATAAATGTTATAAAAATGTAAATATCCTCACATTTTTTCAACTATATTCACTACACTTTTTCGCAACAAAAAGCGTTTAAATAAAAGAAAAAAGTGTTTAATTTAAAGAAAAAATTAAAGAAATTCGGAAGCAGTTTGTGATTTTAAAAAATAAAATTATAAATAGAAATTTGAGAAAGATAACTTAAAGTACTCCAGAGGAAAATGTCATTCTCTGACAATAACTCAACAGAAAGTAGTTATGTATTTTCTCAAAACAATTCATAATTTAGGTAAAATTGAAACAAGGCATATAATGAAAAATAATTCATAATATATATTTATCTTTGGCACAAATAAATTATGTAGAAGAAAATTGAATTTCAATGAAATATATTTTTACAATTAAAAATATCCTGATTAATATTTTCTCAAACTCAAGACTTAGGTTTTCTGTTAGGAAAATAAATTTCAATTTGTTTTAAAAATAGCAGAAAGCATTTATTTCAGTAACCAAAAGTGCAGTTAAAGACACCATTGTTAAACAAAATATTAGGCGAGGGAACAAAATTAAATCCACAAAAATTAAAAATAATTTATAATCTTTGTAGACAGAAAAAAAAAACTTACTTGCAGAAGAATAAATTGCAGACAAATAAGTAATTTCAGAAATCAAAGTGTAAAAGCTGTATCATTTGACATCATAGAAATAAGCTATAAAATACAACAGAATTTTAGTAAATTTATTCTACAAGGATGAAAATGATTTAAGTGATTTTCAATCACTAAGAAAAAATATTTCTTAATGTTACGAATTATCAAATATCCGGAATCATTAATTGTAATTTAAGTTATAATTTTTAGTACTTCAAAAGAATCACAGTGCTGTTTCTTCAAAGTAACTTAATAAAATTAATGATACTACCATTATGTTGGATTTATCTTCCCCAAATAAAATTACTCTTATGTTAAAAAATTGTACAGCAAAGTTTTTTTACAGTTGCAAAACCAGTAAAAGTCATTTCTTTTAGCCAATGATAACAAAATAGTGTGATATATATGCAGATAAACTTTTAGTTTTGAACTAACACACAAGCACTTAAATTATTATGAAACAATCTACATTCGTATTAATTGAATATGTGATATGGAAGAAACTAATTTTATTAAAAAACAATAAATACTAAGAAAATGTAGTGCAATATAATAAAAACAAAGACCTGGAATTCTTTAGAATAGTATTGCTAAAACATTGTATAAATCGCAAACTGTTTATGCACTATTTTGCATTTAATTGTTTTATTTAAGCATTTCTCACCAATATGAAAACTACACTATCATTATTTATTTATATTTTAGAAATATACTAAAACTTTTGGTAATATAATGAAAAAATACATAGCATTATATCATTTCACCAAAATCATTAAAAATACAACAGGATTGAAAATAAATGACTGGGTCAAATTAAAAAAATTGCCAAGATATTTCTTTCTCTAGTCGTTCAGGGAAGAAATATGTATTTAAAAAATTATAAATCTGCAGAAATAAAGAACCATTTAAATAACAGACATCTGCTCACTTAAATAGGTTGATATTATTTAAGAAAATATTTTTTGAGGATAAAATCTTGAATTTAAATCTCTTGAGAAACAATTTATTAGAGATTTCAGTTATAATGAAAGATTCTACATTAGTATATCATAATATTTAATGACTCATTCATAAGAAATAAGAAAATTAATAAATAGAAACAAGAAATCATTCAAACACAAACTTCTATTAGTGTTAAGATTTCAAATGAATAAAAAGTATTTCAATTCATTATTAATTAATAAAAGATTATTTTTTAAAGGAAAAAATTTCTTGGATAAATAACTTTCCTTTGATTTAGAAAGGAATCAAAAACTCAGAATATTGCAAATGCATAGCTTTCTACTATTTCTTGAAATTTTTTACATTACACACAAATGCCACTTCTTAATAATAATACAGTGTTATGGATACATGATATCTTACACATGAGATATTAATTTACAAAGCAGTCAAGGATATGTCATTAAAAGAGCATAATTTTTAAAAGGGTAAATTTTCAATATTAAATCATAAAAAGTGGAAAAGGAGTGTGATACCAGAAAATATACCAGAGTGATGTCAAGATCAAATAAACAAATTTTTTCAATCAAAAACTATTTCAAAGTGAAATATATTCATTTATGAATGCAAATTGACCATTTCAAAATCAAAGTAGTTCACAGAAATTAATAATGATTTTGAAAAATAATATTTTTGTTAAAACTATTAATAGAATTTAAAAATTCAAAAATCCATGGAAAATTTGAGATGTATGCAATCCACAAGTACACAGGATTTATTACATTTTATTAATATAAATAACAATAAACAATTTGTCAACCTATACAGTGAATTAGAACTAATATTGATTACTTCCAACTATTTATAAATTTGATTTAAATAAAAGAATTTAATACATCCCTAAACATAAATAAAAGCTTTTCAATCACAAAATAAATAAAATTTCTAATCAATAACTAATATAAATATTTAAACATAAAACTAGTTCATAATAAGCATAACATGCAATTAAAAGTTTTTGTGAAACAAAAATAATTTTCAATTATTATAAGAAGGCATATCATTTGTAATACTTTCTAAATAACTTTTGATAAATATTAATTAAATAAAAAAACTTCACATGAAATTTATGGCTTAAAAGGCGATTCTCATTTTTCATAACTAGGCACCACTATTTCAGAAAACGCCGCCATAAAATGGGACTGTTTCAGCAAGACCCTATCTGCAAGAAATGTCATACACAAGAGGAAACGGCCAAGCATATCATTTACGAATGCGAGGCTCTTGCCGCCCTCCCTAAATTAACTTTTTTAGGCATCATCCATACTAGAGAGTTACACCTAGACTCCATTAAAGGGTTAGCAGACTTTATTAATAAAGTGGATGACCCGAGCAACTGGAACTAGGAAACATTGGGTTTAGAGTTAATAGTACAAAATGCTGATAAAAACAGAGGTGCCCAATGACATACAAACCCAACTCTAAGAAGATATATCAATGATCTTCAGATCAAATAAGGAATACAATTTTTTCATGTAAAAACGTAGGTGCAAGTTATATGTTTTTGTTGGTTAATGCAATTTAAATTTTTGCAAAGGAATGTAATTTCTCCAAGTATTCAATGATTTTGAAGAACCATATCTATATTGTATAATTACTTATTTTTATTATTAGATTATTTTGTTATGTTTTTAACAAAAGAATTGTAAAGGACAATTGTAAAGTATTTAAGTTACTCTTTATGAGACAAAAATTTGTTTAAAATATAACTTAATTTGTAAAAATAATGAAAAGTCAAGATATAGAATTATTTGAGATTTCTTTTTCACAGAATAAAATTTCTAATATTTATACAAAATTAAATTTTAAAAACTTATTTCATATTTAGAGCTAAAAGTATAATTGTAGTCAAAAAATATTTGTGATATTACTTCTGCAAAAAATTCTACTCAATATCAAATATACGTTATTTTAAAGATTTTACATATTTTAATCCAAAAAGAGATGCAAAACAAATATTTCCAAGTAAGATGTACTTTTACAAAAATTATTAGTAGAAATTTTTTTTAAAGCAAATATCTTACAAAATATATTACTAAAAACCAAAGGTATAGTATAAGAATCAACTTAAATGATTAATTGATGTAAATTTCTAAGGAAGCTCTCATTAAATTAAACAGTTACACAAGTGGCACAAATGCAGTTTCCTTCTAAACATAACTGAATAGTATTATATGGATTTTCTCACTCTCTCTTTTAATATTAATAAATAAAACAGTGACACCCGAGTTTTAAAGTAAAGATTACTTAAAAAAATCAAAATAAGTAATTGTTTTAAGAAATATCAAAAATAGCTGAGAATTTAAGGAAATAAAATTACTCAATTAGTATATAATAAATGAAAAATCCCCAATTTAAATATAATGAAATTTGCTGCTCTACATGGAGAGCAAATAATGAAATCCGAACTGGATAAAACAGTGATGTGTAATGGATGGATAATTAATTCTTAAATGCAATATTAAATTAGAATAAATTAAAGAAGATAACATGTTATAAAAGAGCCATAAAACACAAAAAATAACTTAATGTGAGATATTTCGGCTAAACTGAGTATTACGGTCTCACCTCAAAAGCACAGAAAGTCGCCAAATCTGTTAAAATTTGGCGATTATTTTTCGTCGCCAATTTTTTTTGCCAAAACATAGCCAAAATTAATTGCCAAATGTGTCACCAAATATATCGTTGGAATATCTCATCGCCGCACATCCCGGAAACGTTAGCCATTTTTATTTTGGATTTTTTTTAATCGGATGTAAAGCGTGGTAATTTATATTTGATATTTATAGTTTATTTTACTTCGGATGTAGCGTGGAATATAAATATTGTCTATTATATTCACTTTTTAATTTCGGTTTGGATATAGAGCTGCAATTTCAATCCTATCTATTTGTTTTGTATTTCGCTGTGGATATAGTGCAGGAATTTCAATACTGTCTTTTATATTCGCTGTGAATATAGCACAGGAATTTCAATCCTGTCTTTTATATTTGTTTTCTATTACGCTGTGGATAGAGCGCGCGATTTTCAATACCATCTTTTATATTCCTTTTTGGTTTTGCTGTGCATGTAGAGCGCCGGACAAAAAAATGAAGGTAAGAATTTTATTTTCTGCAGGAATAGAACTCCTTGAATTGTATGTTTAGTATTTAAATTTTTCCAATAATAAGCAATATTATAGAATCTATTTTTTAAATTTATTCTAGAATTGTTTCCTTTTTTATATAGTGAGATGATTTGTAACACTATATCTTTAATAACTCAAATTCATTTTTTTATTTATTTATAATTAGATGTTATTATAATTAATTATGTTTGTGTTTCTCTATTTCCTTTAATTTTAATTCTGAAACATTTTTAAATAGAATCTTTAATCAATTATTTTCACTATTACTGTTTTCTTGCATGTGGCTAGGCTTAGCAATTCAAAATCTGGGGTAAACCCCTTTTTATTTGCATGGTTGATGTTTTCTTATTTGGTGTTAAGGGTGAGGGGAAATTTCAAGTTGGGTGAAACTCCCGCCGTTTTTTCAGGCCAATTCCTCCCCGATCGGCACCCTTTTTGGGTTGCCAATCAATTTCCAAAACACTTGTCTCCTGTGCTTGGTGAAAAAATAATTCGCCAAAGTGAGACCGTAATACTCAATTTTACAGATATTTCAATGTGAAGTAATGAAAAATAACACTTTTTTAAATAAAAAATATCAATGAGTTATCTTGAGATAAAGACAGCAAAAGATCATTATCAAAGAAAAAAATTATGCTGAAGGTCAATATTATTAAGTTTAATTTTTTAAAGGAAAATGTTACATAAAATTATACAATCATTCTTAAAGAGACTCAGATGGAAATACTTATAAATTTAACAATGAATAACATAGGAGAATAATTTTTTAATAGATAATTACTTACAGAGAGGGAATTATTCTACGACTCATATGTAGTTAATCATATTTTGGCAACAAATACAATGAATTAAAATTAAAAAAATGAAGAAATTTAAACAGTAATATTTAAAGAGAATGAAATATATGTTAAAAAATAATACAAAACATTTTAAAATATAAAAACATAAACTTAATAAGATTGGATGAAAAATTATATATTTCTAAAAAATACTACTTGTTGAACTTCAGATTTAATATGAGAAGGTAATTTATAGAAGTGAAATATATCTTATGCTTAATAGAATTTAAGTGTCATATTTAGTGCTACTTTGGGGACAAATTATCACAATCAAATGCAACTTTCAATCATAAATATTATTTTGATTGAAACAAGATTATGTCCTACATGAGCAGGTAAACTTCTTATATAATGACCTCAGAAGATATTTAAAAAATATTTTTGTTATATTAAAATAACACTCATTAAATTAAAAACATAATTTGAAATAAGGAAATAATTACTTGAAGTACATTTATTGTGTGATGTTCTTTTGGTGTTTTCCGCATGGTTCTCCATGATTTTCCACTTTTAACATAGTTGCAGTTACGAAACACACTCTTGCTATGAAGTATTTTGTTTGAAGTTCATATCAACTTGCTTTGAAATAAGTATTGTTACCATAAAATAATAAAATTAAGTTCAAAATAAAATTAGATGAAAATTTTTATATTAATTATTTTTTTAATTAATTTGCATACAATTCCCAGAAAAATGAGGTGAGAAATTATGTCTTTATCTTATTGTTAAGCATGGCGAATTTCACAACTATGTATTCCGTTTTCCTTTAGAAAAACGTATCAATTTAGTATTGTTATATTTTTATAAGTATAACAAAGTATTATTTAATTAATTTATCATGAATATAATTTCTTTGTATTATGAGAACAATGAATGTGTGCGCATTGTGTTTACATGATCTTTTCCTCTCTAAAGATTTAGCGACTTAATTTTCGTAAATATAACAAAGAATTTGCTTATTAATTCATTGTGAATGTGAATATAAATTCTATGCATTAGTAGAACAATTAATTACAACGGATTGGTATAAAGAAAAAATAAACAAGTTATAGTTCTTTTAAGTCATATAGTTCTATTCATTAAGAGTTAAAAATTTGTATAAAAATAAACCACTTCAAAAGTCTTTTTTTATTAATATTACACTGGAATTAATGTATGAATCAGCATGATTATTTTTTAATAATTTTAACCTATAGATAAATTTACTATTTAAAAAAAATTCTTCATTTTTTATTTGATGTTTATTTTTGTTGACAGTTTATTTGGTAGAAAGAAAAAATAAATATGCACACGGTTTAAATTGGAACAGGTAATAACTTTTATCTATAATTGAATTTTATTTCATGAATCATTTACCATGTTTTAGGACCATTTGAAGAATTTTATTTAATTTAAAAGGATTTTTATCCAAATGCTTGAAAAATCTTTTAAAATTAAGAAATATTTTCTACTTTTGTAGTAGTTTCAATAAGTGACTTAAAATCTAGATTAATAAGTTTATTTGTAAAAGTTTTTGTGTGTTCTAAATATTTGCTAAAATTCTATAACATTTTCCAGATTAACTGAAACTGTCTCATATTTTAGTATGATGGAATAATAATGCTTTCTATAAACAAGTTTTTCTGTATAGAAATGTTAATTTTTATCACACATTTAATTGATTGGATATAAAAACTGTTTTTATTGACATCCTCCTTTAGGGAATTATTGATATCCTATTTCATGGTTCTTGTTAGATATAAAATTTCTTAATCTTTGACCAATTATTAATAATACATCAACATTAAAATAATTTGTAAGTTATTGGAGCTTAATTATTAAACATTTAAATAATTATCTAAAGTGAAGAAATATTTACTAAAAATGTTTCTTATTATTTCAATAATAAAAAATTGAATTTAAGAATTTTACCTTCATTTTAAAGGAATTTAATAAAGAATCAAGTGTATATTATCATTACCTTCATTTTGAAATTACTTAATTAACATAATATTTTTTTATTAATCAAATTCTACATTAAGATACTGAAAATAATCTGGAGAAACAAATTTTATTTTTAATATCAAGAATTTATTTCTTTCCTCTTGATGTAGTTATATTTTTCAAAATACTCATGATTAATTATTCTGTTTTACAATTTTAAAGAATAATAATTCTTTCCAGTTCTAAAAAATAACTAATTTTCAAATGTATAACAGTAAAAAAAAATTATTTGCATTTTTTCAACAAATTAGAATGTTTTGATTGTTGAACAATTATTAATAACCTTGCAAATTCAAAAATGCTTTTTGTAAACATTATTTTACAGTTTCTATATAAGTAGAATCTCCAATAATAACTTTATTATTATTCATTTTAGTAATAAATAACTGGAATAATTCCATTATGCATATTGAAATACCTGATTTTTGATCAGCAAATAAGGATAGTTTTTCTATACAATAGTAGTTAAAAGAATGATCAACATAACATAATTTATCAGTCATTTAATTCTAACAATCAATGCTGTTTTCTTTAACATTGCAAAGGATGGAATTTTCTTTATGAAATATGAAAAGGATTGTATTATTACTTATTGACTTATTACCCATTGATTAAAAGCAACTATAAAATATTTTTAATTAAAATAACTTTATGGCTTTAGTTCAAAACTACCAGTGGAGATTCTTTTTTATTAATTTTTTAGTTTAAAGATTTCAGATACATAATAAGAGCAGTTTATAAATGTTCAATAGGCAGAAAAACTATTAGTTTTTTAAAAGTAAATATATGTAATTTTTGCCTCCAAAAATACATTTTAAGATAAATTAAAATTTTTCAACTTCATTTAAAATGTAACAGGCTCTTAAATATTTTTGCATGCCACCTTTAATCAATCACTGAAGACATATTTATGTCAATAGAAAGACAAAGAACCATAAACTGTTATTAATGAGATTCCACAGAAGAATTTCTTATAAATCTTCGCCTATGTAAAAAAAAAAAATATCATATTAAATTACTCGTAAGCCAGAGGTTGTGGGTTCAAAAGCAAGCGGGGCAAGTTGCGTTAGGATTTATATCTGTTTGCTTTGTTAATTATGCAAATTCATGTAAATTTCAGTTTCCAAATATCTGCGGGCCTGTCAAGTCTGGAAGGTTCTGAAACTGTATATAAGTAGCGACTAACTAGATTTAATAATAATAAAATCTTGATTTAATCTTGAGCGCTTTCGTTTCCATTGGCTTTACTACATTTACTTCATCTACGATACATTATATTTTGTTTCGTGTAGTTATGATGCTAAAATTTAGTTGATGTGACATGTTTAAATAAATTCCTAGCAGTCATTATTAAATCATTATTGATACTCCTACTATTTATTTCACGCATGTAAAATCATTAAGTTCTCAAATATTTTAATCCTATGTTATATATATATATAATTATTAATTTGTAATATAATTATTCAGATATAACGAAAATCTCTTAATTAATGCAGTAAAACTTAATATACCAACTAGTTCATTCATTCATTGTTGTGTACCAGCTAGGCTGGCAACATGGGGTGCGCTGCTCCACTTTTACAACTGAACCATATTTTGGTGTAGAGTCCGACTTCCTCAGTACACACCTTGGGCATGGATATTTGTAGTGGTTCAGAATCCACTTTAAACCGTAGATCCCGGTCTAATAAGACCTCATGTGCAAAAAATGACCGTTGAGCGACAAACAAACAAACAAAATCCTCAGTACACACATGCTATAGGGACCCGTTTGTAGGATAGGCAATCATTTACACCTCATTCATACAAGGAAAGGACAGGATAGATAGAGAGAGAAAGTACATCCATACCCGAACCGGGATTTGAACCCAGGGCCTCCTTATCCATAGTCAGGCACGCTGACCACTAGACAAGTTAGTCAGCATTTACCATTTAGTATAAAGGTTAAAAGATTATTAATTTGATTAATTAAATGTAGAATATTTCTTATAAATGTCAAAGCTATTGGAAGTTTTACAAATTAGAACCAAGTAAAATACAGAATGATAATTTTTATAAGATGAAAAACATACAATTATGGTTAATTGAAATAAGGTAAACTTTAATATTTCTTATGCATGCCACAAGTATGAGTTTAAAATTTAAAAAAAATGTATTTTATTAATAGTTTAATTATAGTTATTTGAAATAAATAAAACAAGAATTTCCCCAGAATTTTTTGTCACTTATAGATTTTCTTGAGGAATAACACACAGACTCAAAATAACTATTTCTCAAACATATCTTCATTTTTATGAAAACTGAAGATAGATACAGAGGGAGAAATTTCAACTTGTGGGGGTGTTTTCATCGTATATTAAGCTTCAGTTTTAATTTTAAATCAACTATTTGATTTTTAATACAATGTATATTTTTTGTCATTTAATCATGCATATATTAAATTTAATTATCTTTTAAACCATTAATTTAATTTAATTATGTTTGTTAATTAATTGTTTGTTATGTTTAAATTAAGTTTTATTCTATTCCATTATATATATAATATGTTGTAATATAAGTAATTATTTCTTATTTTTATTTTCTAAGAAAAAACCTGTTTGGATTCTTTCTTCTAAATTTTGTGGTAATATGCCAGAAGGAACTGATGACAAACGCTTCTCTGAGCGCTATTTATATTATACAAAAAGTGGCAATCCTCTCATAATTGTACATTTCTTAAGAAGATTTCAGCCGCATGACATCCTCTATGATCTCCTTGATGATGAATAAGATAAAATTGGTTTCTCTTGGGAGGCAAAATACCCCCTAAAGACAAGACCTGAATACCAAAACTTCTTTCTTGGTTGTACCATCCACACAAGGCACACCAACACTAAGAGCCCCTGAAAAAGACGCCCACGCACTGCTATAATCATTCTTCCATATGAGGTTAGTTTTTTCTTCTCCTTTATTTCAATGTAAATAGTTCACTTTATAGTATGTATTTTGATAAACATTCAAATTATTTTAATTATACTACAGTGAATTAATAACTACCTCATAAGGCTGTATTTAATAATTGTTGGGAAAATTTTAACATTTGTGTTAGAGATCTAAATTATTGTAATAAGTAAAATAAAAATTGAACAGAATTTTTTTCAAGACCACATTTTTGAGTTTAAAAAGGGCAAATTAAAAAAAAAACTGCTTTATTTAAATAAATTTAAAAAAATAGTTTACTTTTTTGTAATAGTACATTTATAAAAAACATTAGAATAGAACAAAACAAAATACTCAATTTGCCAAAAAAACTAAATATGATTAGAAAATAAGAAATATAAATAAAATATTACTTTAACTATTGAACTTGTAATTCTTAAGTTAAATGTTTTTAATATTTATTGTAAAATGCTATGTGTTTTGTTATATTTTTCCCAAAAAATTCCATTTTTATGATTTTTTAATTTATTAATCATTATTTGTAGTTTTTGAAGATTTTTAAGTTACTTCTAGAAACTCAGTGAATTAATTGAATTCCTAACTTTGCACTCTTTGTTATATAATTGACAATTGTATGCATATTGTAGTTTTCTTTACAATTACTCATGAAGTTCATTATATCGTTTTAGTGTTGATCATTGTATCTCATAATTCATATTTCATCAAGACTGATATGAATAATTTTCAAATAAATTATCAGGTATGCATTGTTTTATGTTTATTTTTTTTGTTTAATAAATTTTTTTCTGCTTATTTCTTTTATAAGTGTTTTGAGTATCAAATTTTAACTTTTTCCATGTCCCAGTGGATCATCAATGTGTGCTACTGTTTACAAAGTACTAGTTGCACTCTTTGATGATTTTCCGGGATAAATATTGTTTCAGATACTTTAAACTAAAATAAATATTTTAATTAAAACTGTGATGTGTAATGTTTGATGTTTGCATATTTTAGTCTTATTTGGTACTTTTAAAATTCTTCTTTAGAAAAATTATATATTTACAATACTATTGCTTCCTTTTCTATATCTAGAATAAAATCGAATAGTAAATATATATTTAAAATTAATTTTTTTTTAATACTTTCTGATAATAAATCATAAATGTAGTATAAAAAAAATTGATTCTTAACTTATCGATCATGCTAAAAGTAATTTTAACTTAAATGCATTTTACTTACACATACTCCATTAACTTTTAATCTTCAAATTTTTCACATGTATATTTATTTTTTTAAGTGAAAGAAAATACGAATTTATTAACAATTTAAAAATTTTTTTAAATACTTTAAATAATGTGTAATAATCAGTCACAAACTAATAATTTTCTTTCTTTGAATCTGAAATTTTTAAGCTTAACTGAATACACAATTCTGTGTTGTCGCTTTTTCATTTTTGTTATATTGTAATTAAAAATTTAGTATGGAATTAGTAAATATTCAAATTAAAAAAGCAATGGATATTCAAGCTATTGTTTACATTCAAAATTAAGTATATTGAATGAGAATGTTAATTATTTTCTCAAGTATTTTTTTCTGATGCCCGGCTGCCCTTAGTATATCCTTATTTTGAGCTATAATGGGAGACATTGATGGCATCTTGTGTGAAAGAATTAAATATGAGAGAAGATGATGGCATCTTATACTGTGAGGCACCCAGTGGGTGTGCTGTCTTCGCCCCACAATTGAAATGATAAAGAAAGGCAAACACAGAGAGAGAAAAGATCGTTTGTGCCCAAACCAGGACTCGAGCCCGGGACCCACTGTTTCGAAGTAATACCCTAACCTGTCCACCATCGATCAGTTTGTTTCTTCAAATATGTTGAATAATTACAGATACTTCTATTAATTATTTAACATATGTAAAATGTGAAATCAATAAATATTTCATTCCTAAATTAATTATTAATTTCGAATATAATTATTCAAATATACCAAAAATCTCATAATTAATGCAGTAAAACTTAATATACCAACAAGTATAAAAGTTAAAAAAATATCAATTTTAATTAATTAAATATAAATATTTCTAATAATTGTCAAAGCTGTTGGAAGTTTTACAAATTAGAACCAAAAGAATTACAGAATGAGAATTTTTATAACGTGAGAAACATAAAACTATGGTTAATTGAAAAAACGTTAACTTTATTTCTTATCCATGCTACAAGCATGAATTTAAAATTTAAGGAAACTTTATATCATTATTAATTTAATTATAGTTATTTGAAATAAATAAAACAAGACTTTCCCTAGAATTTTTCGTCACTTTAAGATATTCTTGAGGAATAACAGTCAACCATTTCTCAAACTCATCTTCATGGACAGATACAAGGGAGAAATTTCATATTTAGGGGGTGTTGGCATGGTATATTAAGCTTCAGCTTCAATTTTAAATCAAGTATTCGATTTTTGATACAATATATATTGTTTGTCATTTCAACATGCATACATTAAATTTAACTGTCTCTTTTAAATCATTAATATAATTTAATTATGTTCTAATATATATATATACGCATTAAATGTGATTTTGCCAATAATGTAAATGTTCAAACTCAATATATATATATATATATATATATATATATATATATATATGAGAGTTTGAATACTTACATTATTGACAAAATCACAGTTAATGGAAAGTCCCATTAACTTCGATATATATATATATCATACACACACACTATATATATATATATATATATATATATTCTGATTTTTGTTTCCAAAGGAAAGAAGCCGTTTGGCTTCTTTTCCTCTCTCTAAATAAATGAGGTCGTTTGCAGAAAATAATATGTGATCAAAACGCTATTCTGAGAGCTATTTATATTATACAAAAAATGGCAACCCTATAAAAAATTATACATTCCTCACTAAGATTATAAGCATGACAACATTTATTAAAATCTCCATGATGAAAAATGAGCTAAAAGGGGCTTTTTGGGTAGGTCACCCCCTCAAACGAAATTTCTCCATGAGCTCCTTTCATTGGCGGATGCTCTTCGACCCGGGCTGTAATTAACAACAGTATGTCAAGTTTATCTATCAATTTGGATACCTTTAATAGATTAGCCTGATTCTTGGAATACTCTGCAATTTTCAAATTTTTCTGACAGGGGTCGTTTCGTTTTCGGAGCAGTTGGCGTACACGGGGAATTTTGCCCTTGATCCTCTAAACATTATCAATGTTCTTCACTCCTCAAGTCAAAGATTGGTCTTACAAAATAGTTTTTTATTTTTAGTTATTTATTATTTTTTTTAACTTTTTGAAGGAAGGAACTCATTAGTTAATGCGTTTCATAATTTTTTACTAGGAATAAATTTGTAAGATGGCAAATATGCTTTTCAATTCTTTCCAAATTTTAGATTACCCAGAAAAAAGAACATCCTCGCATTTTTAATAATTATAATCCCTAACAACAACATTATCTTTGATCCATTCCTGATCAAAACTGCTGGTTTTGAGATAGATATATAATCAATTTATGTATCAAATTCTTAATGGAACTTATTCTTAAAATTATTTACGCATAAAAAATATATTTTAGAAAAATCTCCATTCAAAGGTTTGGAACAAAATTTTTCTTTCTTTACATTCGTAATATTAGCATACAATATAAACAAACGGATAATTATATTTGTAAAATGAAAGTTTTTGATTTGATGAACTTTTGTCATCAAATCAAAAATTCAAGGTAATCATCATTGTTTTAATATAGTGCAATGAGCCTTGCCATGATATAATAATAAAACCTTGCACTTCTCAGACTGGTGGAGTAAAAGAGTTCTGTGTTTGACCCCAGAAGCAATTGAAGAACGAAATATGTTGCTTTTTTAAATGTTTTCTCATCTATCTAACGGGGTGGACGCCTAACAGTTTTCTAGAATTTCATCTTTATAACACGGGATTAAGACTCACTATCTATGAAATCTTCTCTTTTTTATCCTTATTATCTTTTTTATTGTCCATTTTTTATTTCTTTTAGTTAAGCCAGTCCATACCTATTTAGCTGCTAAATTATGTTGCTTAATTATTATTGTAGAAAATTGAGTCCAATATTTGTGTCATTGAAAATGATCTTCAAAGTTCTTAAATATTCGTAAACAATTACCCAAGATGAAAATCAAGACCATAATATTATTGTCCTTATTGCATTGTTTTTCATAAAAAATAACTGCTGTCAAAATTAAATTTTATTATATTAAATGAAACTACAGCATTTTGATACCATTAAAGAACATAATGAATTATTAAATTTATAAAATATTAAAAATTTCTCACAAGTATCCCAATATTCATATTTAAAATTAGTAGTTACTTAATAAGAACATTTATGTAATTCTTAATAATTCCCTAAAAATATATTTAGTTAAATATTTAAAAATATTTTCTTGGAAAAACAGACGAGGATATATTATTCAGTTTACTCTATTCTCGTGCAATTATTTTATTTCTTTTCATCGGAGCAATATCTTTTCTCCGATTTCTCATGCTAAGTAATTCAACTATACTGAGCAGATATATAAATGCTGAAGGGAAAGTTTGTGTGTAGATGCAGATGATTGTTGAAAAGGCTTTTAAAATCCGTCTATTGCACCATTTAAGAGCATGCGGGGAGAAAGAACATTTTTCTGCTGATAAATCTCCGAAAATTGATCGTAAACAAGGTCAAAGGTTGAGGTTTCCCTCTCACGCAGCAATGAATTACATTATTTGGTGGCATTCTGCGTTTACAGTTGGTGATTGATAAAAAGCAGGAAACTGTGGTTCTGAAATTTATATAATTTACGATAATTTGAATGTGTGAAAATATATGCAAAGCATGCAGCACAAAGAGCAGATATATATATATATATATATATATATATATATATATATATATATATATATATATATATATATATATATATATATATATATATATAAGATATTTTGGAATTCTTAGTTACTAATATGTTTTCCCGCACCTGTAGTGAGAAGAAATGTGTATAATCAAAAATATTTAAAACCAATATCAGATTTAAAGCAAATACCAGAAACTTAAAAAAAAGTATTTTATGATTATGATATACCGAAATTTTTGATGCTAAAATGCAGAAAAAAGAAAGAAAAAATGTACTGCTGTAATATTGCCGAATTTAAAACACAAAAGCTTGCTTTATTAAGAGTCGCGACTATGGAAAAATACTCTTCTAGATTTTATATGAAGAAAATCTCTGCATTTTCTTCGGAATTGAAGCTTTTTCTACGTGAGAAAAACAATAATAAGTGTAATTTGTTAAAAATTGAGTTTGAGAAGCAAAATTTCTTGCTTAAAAGAAATATTGTTAAAAGTGATATTAGACAGAAAGTATTAAGTTCTGTTCTAGAGAAAAGTTAAAATGCTTGTTGGGGTATATTCGCTTATATTAATTCCTGGGATACATTGTTTAAAATTTTTGGCAAATAAAAACACCAATAATCTTTATTATTATTTCATTATTACTCTTATTCAAAAATTATAATGCTGCCCAACTTGTCTAGTGGTCAGCGTGCCTTACTGTGGATTGGTAATTCATGGGTTCGAATCCCGGTTTGGGCATGGATGTACTTTCTCTCTCTATCTATCCTGTCTTTGTCCTATCCTTGTATGAATGGATTGTGAATGGTTGCCTACCCTATAAACGGGTCCCTATGGCATGTGTGTACTGAGGAAGTCGGACTCCACAACTAAAATGGTTCAGTTGGAAAAGTGGAGCAACGCACCCCATATTGCCAGCCTAGCTGGTACACAACAAAAACAAAATTTTTAATAATATATAACAATATTATGTAAGTTGAACAAATATATTATATTTTACCAATAAAACCAACTATTTCATTTATTATTTACATCTCATTGTCATAATATGATTAAAAAAAGATTAAAAAAAAGTTTATTTTTAAGAATATTTTAATTCAAATAATATATTAATAAAATAAAATGGAAACTAAAAATTGAAATAAAAAATGAAAATATGATAAAATAAATTGAAGAAATTTATTCTGTTATATTTTAATCTGCTTTCTATCTTATCAGAGATTATAATTATTTTATATAAGATTACAATTATAATGCTTTATAAAAACATTTGGATCTATTTTACTTTACATGAATATCGGATGGTATTTTATTTTAAAGAAAATTGCGTTAGTTAAACTTTGGATGAAGCATTTGCCTCAACGATAAACAGCTTGTGGAAAAATGAAGGATGTGTTTTTATTAACTGAGACCTCTCAATTTTCAGCAAAAGAAAAAAATTAAAGCGTATCTGAAAAATGCAATTTTCTTGCAAAAGCTGAACGAGGCAATTTCGTTTAAAAAGATTGTTGTGACAGGCACCGTTCTTATCGTGAAATAAATGTGGATAAATTCCTGAATTTCATTAACCGAATTTTTTTTTATTGAGGACCTGGGAGATGAGGTCGCTTTAAAAAATTTGTTGCGACACCTATAGTTCTTATCGTGAAATAATTGGCGATAAATTGCAAAATTATGTCATCTGAATTCAAGACCTGTGGGGGTTGAGGTCACTCGGGCAACACTTCGCAATTATCTATTATTTGGGGCCCCTATTCTGAGAACCCGAGGAAACTTTCATAAAGCAGATAAAGCGAATTGGTTAAGAAATTTTGAGGAAACACTATAATTAAAAAAATATATATATTTCTTTTTCTCCTTTGCTGTTTCTCAGAAAGTTGCAAACGAATATAAGTGTTGATCATTAATACTTATTATATAATAAATGAAATAACATACTTACAAACTTTAAAAGTTATCAACTAATGATTTCATTCCTTTAGATTTTCCACATATTCTTTTCGCAAAGAATCAGGAACGTGTTTTTTCAGTTTATTCTTTTTCCAACTTGTTTAATTAGCATCATTAAAAAATGTAATATGTACAATGTATTGAAAGATTTAATTAATCAATAGCTCGAATAGTTATATAATTGCCTCCATTTATATGTTTTCATTTATTAAGAGGAAAATGTTAAGTTGTATTATGAGAATATTTTAAGTTACTGTAAATTAAATTTAACTGTACTTAAGAATAGATTCTAATTAACAACTTTTGTTTTATAAAGAAACATATTTCTCTTGCTTCTTCCTAATCATGCATTTTATAAATTATTACCCCCTTATCTTATTGCTATAGTTATCCATTATGGTTTGAATATATTTTAATTGGAATGTATTCTAAATTAGGATTTTATACAAATTCTATTATCAGTATCATATAATGAAAACTTAAAATCACTATGTATTTCAAAATATATTCTGAAAAAATCGATAATGAAAGTTTCCTCTTTTATGTATGGTGATTATCATCTTTTATGTACCCAATATTTTCTACTAATTTGATCCTGCGTAGTGATAGTTTAAAGCTGTACGGTATTTTAATGTCCACCGCGAAAATTTCCTTCATAAATAGTGGACAGTGTTACGTTTCGCTAGGGAGAAAGTAGTGCCCCTTTATTACCGAGGCCGATGCATGACTTTTCCATTGTACAAATCTCAGCTGCCTGAGTCTCGATGCAGATTTCGTTGATTGCTTTCGGAAATCCAATAACTTAAAAGCAAAATTTTCAGGAACTTGTGTCAGCTAACGCTAGAAATTAGATATAAGATAATTTTTTGAAACATTAAATAAAAAAAATGTCTACATATTAATCATTAACAAAGATAATTTCCTAGTGTTTTTGGTTTGCTATTTGTGTCTCAAAATCATCGTTTTTGTAAAATCTGTGCCCATTTATTTTAATAAAGAAATTTGCGAGATTAAAACTAATATCGTTATTCTGATGATAAGTAATAAAATTTTTTACTCAGTAGAAAAACTTATTTAAAATGTAATTAAATTTAACATTAACATCTTATTTACATGCTACCTTGTTCGCAGTGTTTATCCTTACAATTATACCTGAATTATAAATAGTACACATTTTATTTTGACATGTGTAGTTAGTTTAGTGTTTTTCTCACATTTAAATAAAAATAAATAATTTACATAAAAATAAAATTCATTAAATAAGTCACTGAAATGCTAATTTTAAATTTTATTTTGGATTACATAAGAATAAAATTCTTTACAGTTAATATTAAAATTATTACATTTAATAGTTATTAATAGATCAGTTATATGTATTTGCAGTTTCCGTTTGTAATGATAGCAACTACAAACAGTTCATTGGAATTAGTAGTTCATTGAATCTTAAAACCAAATCTGAACAAAATGTATTAAGCAAGCCTTAATTTTATGAGCTTCAAGTATTATTTTTTAAAAAGGATAAGATAAAAATATTAATATATTTAAAATATATATTCAATTATTACATGATTCTTTCATGTAATAATAGAATATATATTTTATTCTTCAATTAATTCTTTCAATTAATGACATGCTTACTTTATACAGCCAATTAGAAATAACTCATATTTAAGCATTGTAATTCTGTATTTCTCAGATTACTCAAATAAAATGTAAATCATATGCGCATGTATTTATCACGTTCTCAACTTGAGTGGTTTTTAAAGAATTAATGATTAATGTAATTACATGTGAAAGTATTATATGTATTATTTTTTATTTTATAATGCGCGTTTATATATATATATATATATATATATATATATATATATATATATATATATATATATATATATATATATATATATATAAGAGGGTTACTCTGAAATTTTTGAGATACGCGCAGATGCGAATCTACAAAATAAAAATAACAGTTTAATTTTAAAGTACAAAGTATTTTAACACAGAAGACGATTTTTTACTGACTTACTTCAACTTGTTTAGCGTGGAATAAATTTTAAACAGAAGAGAAAATGTTTTTTATTATATTACATATATTCAGACTTGTATGCTTGATTCTTGAGATCCGCTTGTAAGTCTTCGTCGATAATAGGACAAATAGCACAATGACAGATGTACAACCACAGAAGAATAACGAAGAAAACACCCAGGGCCACGGTGGGAATCGAACCCACACTCCTACGCTCTCAAGCGATTAGCGGTGATGCTTTAGACCACTCAGCCACGGAGCGCCCAAGAGAAAATGGAGTTGACGCGAGAACATTTTCGCGCTATCATTTTCTACGATTTCAAAGCAGGATTAAATCAAGAAGAATGCGTTCAACGGTTGCAATTAGCATTTGGTGATGAATCTCTAGCTCGTGCTACTTACTGAATTCAGATTGTTTAGAGAATTTAGAAGAGGTCGCAATTTTCTTCAGGATGAAGAACACACAGGAAGGCCGCCGTCGGCAGTAATCCCGGATAATGTGTCTGCCATACGAAAATTGTTAATGGATGATAATCGCTGTACCTATCAAATGATACAGAAGGAACTTAACATTGGATCCACACCCATACACAAAATCATGCATGAAGAATTACATATGAAAAAAGTAGTTTGCTGTTGGGTTCCCCATAATCTAACTGAGCATCAAAAAGAGGAGCGTGTCAGAATCAGAATCAAGAAACTCTTAATATGCTGAATGATGGTGGTTACTGCATCATTTCTAAAATTGTAACAGGTGATGAAACGTACATACCCTTTTTTGACGTTCCAACACGTCAAGAAAGCAAAGTATGGGTCTTTGAAGATGATCCCACGCCGACAATGGTGAAAAAACAATGCGCACTGAAAAAAGTGATGTATGCCGTTTTCTTCAGAAGTACGGGATTGGTCAAAGGCATCAAGTTGGAAGGACAAAAGACAGTAACAGCAAACTGGTATACCACTAAATGTCTTCCAGAAATTCTACAAGAACTGAATGTTAGGGGACTAATGCTTCACCATGACAATGCATCTTCACATGCAGGCGGATTAACATTTGAGTTTATTAAACAAAAACAAATGAAAGTGATCGAACATCCGCCGTATTCACCTGATCTAGCTATGTGCGACTTTTGGTTATTCTTTAATCTAAAAAAAGAACTTACGTGGACGTCGCTTTCATTCAGAAGAAGAGATTGATGCCGCTATAAATGCATTTTTTCATCTATTCGAAGAAATGAATGGTTTGAGGCATTTAATCCGTGGAAAATTCGTCTACAAAAGTGCATTGATGCTGGTGGAGACTACTTTGAACACACCTAAAATTTTGTAAGTATAACTTTAAAAACCTAGTTGTATCTCAAAAATTTCAGAGTGACCCTCGTATATATATATATATATATATATATATATATATATATATATATATATATATATATATATATATATATATATATATATATATATATATATATATATATATATATATATATATTAATTAACAGTCTCCGTTAAATTAGTTTCGCTACCCATTAAAGTTTACATTCGTTCTCCAAAGCAGTTATTTTACCAATTTAGACATTCTAGAGTAAAGTAACAGAAGAATGCACAGCTTCAGAACCCAGGAATTCCGGGGACTTCCTTTCCGAAGCAAATTTATTTTTTTTAAAGGTGTATGCGTAAAAGAGAACTCTGAAAAGGACATAAAGTAAGAATCCTAAGAAGATTATAAGAATGGGGAAAAAGTTTTCTAAAAATTTATCCGTTTCATTTACATAAATACGTATACTTGATATATTCTATGCCAACATTTTCCCACTGATTTTTTTAAGGATGAAGAACATAAGCATTTCTTAATATTATTTTAAAATTTTTTTTATAAAAATATGCGTTGAATTTATAAAAACACATAACAGACACAGAGTATTTAAAATTGAATTAATTTTATGATATGGATTTTACATTCATATATCCATGTAAAAAAATAATAAATTTGTATGTATTCCATTAAACATGTTATTTTAACTGAGAAGTTCGTAACCATTGCTTGATAAAGTCTTACATAATATAATTTTTATTTGATATGAAATATTTGTTTTTATATTTGAAAGCAGGATTAATTGGAACAAATTTGACTTTTAAAATTGAATGTACTCAGCTCGAGTAAATTTCTTGATTAGTAATTTCTTTGCGCAGAAAGTAATTATCTGTTTTGTGAATTTAAGCAAAAAGATATACTTTATTTGTGATAAAAGTACTAATATAGAATTAGTTTTTATTTTCCACTCTTCAAAAAATAAAATTAAATTAAATCAAAAAATAAATTAAGACAACGATGCGCTTTATTGTGATAAAAGTTTTTTCTGTAGAATGTGTGTGATGAATAAATTTAACTATAAGTTAACTTTCAATAAGTTAAAAGTTATATAGAAAAAGTATTATAAGTACGTGAAGTTACAAATTATGTTTGAAGTCTTATGAGTTAAATATTTCTTCTCTGCAAACTTACAAAGTAATATCGGAAATAATGAGTCAGTAAATTTAGTGATGCGGCGTTATATAATCTTTAAGGATTTTCTTACCTCTCTCTCTCTCTTTCTTGCTTTTCATTATATAATATTAATATAATGAAATACTTTCAGCAGAAAGAATTCGAATTTTGACTGAAATATGTTATTTATCAAATTTCAATGACTATAAATCTCCCCTTTCACTTAAAAACAAAGTAATAGAACATAATCAAATAATCAGACACAAGATAACTTAAGCATTTCTTACGCAACTTTGGGACCAAGCCGCTGCTTGCCACATTAATAGCCTTCAAAACAAATCTCTAAGGGACATTATTAGTGCACCCAGGTACGTAAATAACTATTCACCACAAATACCTAAACATTCCCCCAATGAGGAAATTTGTCCAGAGATTAACAATCAAATTCTTCAATAGTGAAAGGATTCAAATTCGATGGAGCTTCTTCGGGCCTCTAAAACGATTTCGAAGAGAATTTGAACGGGTGGAAAGAGACTCCTCAAAGTTTGTTTGTCGCTCAACGGCCAATTTTTGCCATTGCACAAGAGGTGTAATTACACCGGGACCTACGGTTTAAAGTGGTTTCCGAATCACTACAATCATCGAAACCCAAGGTGGGATTCGAACCCACGAACTATTGAACGGAAGAATATTCAGTATAATTACTCAACTATAGAAACCAAATATTTAAAAAATGTTCATGAAAAGACACAAATTATTCGAAATATAACCACATATCTAGAAAAGGGCAATCATTAATTAAATAACATTATTTAACTCCATAAATGTTAAAAGATTTAATACTTGAATTTGTGAATTTTGGAATCTAAAATCATCAAATTATTCAAACTAAAATTCATGGGCAAAAAATTTTGAATGTTTATTTCTACATAATAATTTTTATAAATAAATAACAAATCAGTAGGATTTTCTCAAATTACAAGATATCTGAAATATGTAATCATATATTATGAACTGCAAATGCTTTTCTCGTAAGTAGCAGAGTGTTAAGCAGCCTTCTCCCACCATTTATTGTCAACCTAGGTTTAAATTTCTATGCACTTGTGCGCATGCGCGAGAAATATATACGTCTAAGCAGTTATGCGCGTGTGCGAGAAACGGAGCGAATTTCTTTAGCTCGATTTAACGACAAGTTACTTAAAAGATTTTAATTTGATTAGTACATAATGTCTAGAAGTCTACAGAATGTAGAAAGAAATCCAGAAAGATTTTAATATTTATATTATTTAACAGATTTTCAAAAGGGTGTGGTCATCTCTTCCCAGTAATTTAAAGAAAACTTAATGTCGTTTTATTTACTATAGAATAATATTTTATTCTAAAACTATCAGAGATGATCATAATTGTGTATCTTTCTAAATTATTTAAAGGAACAAAAAATATTTTATAACATTTTTATTACTGAACGTTTTAAAATTCAATTAACAATGGGTTTTTTTAATACTTTTTAACAAATCCAATAATTGTTATAATAAATAAATTAGGAATTATAATATTTTTATAAAAAATTTCTCTTTCATTTTCAATATATAACATGTAAAATACATGTACAATTTTATACAATACGAATTATTCTGATCTTATTAAAATAACTTCATAAAATTCTAAAAATGTTTAATTTCATTTTTATGATTCAGTTTTAAATTAGTTGTTATATTTTTTTTAATAAAGTGTTATATTACAGCTCTTATATTTTCTTTACAAAAATTGATATTTTAACAAAACAAGTACATATTTCATCAATACCGAAATAATTTAAGTGCATAACAACACTATTAATAAAGTATTCAGCTTACAGCATTTCAAAATTTATTATTTTTAATCAATTATTTTGCATGGTTTACGGATATAAATTTTTATTTAGGATTTCTATGAACAAAAAATAATCTAATGTGGAGATTTCAAACTATATATGTATATATATATATATATATATATATATATATATATATATATATATATATATATTTGTTTGGAAGTAGTTATTATTGTTTCATCTATAAAATTTTATATTTTTATAAAAAAAAAATTTTAAGGTCATAATATTTTATATTTATTTGCTAAATAGTTTTCTTCATTTTCATTTAAGCACTTATATTTTACATTCTTCCCTTCCTTTAGTTAAGTGAAGATTAGTCATTTATTTTTCACTGAGCATTTTTGTGTATAACCAAATGTTGTATTAATTAAGAAATTGTAAGGCTGTGGAGTTTTTAGTTGATTCTTTTTTTTGGATTTAATCTTTTCTATGTCTTTATTCACGTGTGCGATAAAATTTTCATCTCACTTTGGAGAACCATTTTGTCTTGAAGTGTACAAATATTGGAAAATATTTACAATCATCGCAATTACAAAACAATAAACGAATTCTGGGTTCCTGATGTTAAAAAATGCAAATACACACGTTTAAACTCTAAAGATATAAAATATTCCAGATTAAATATAAATAAGAGATACACATTTAAACTAAAAAAAAAAAAGTAAATTATTCTGATTATTTCAAAGTAAATCTACGCAAGTAAGAGAATGATTATATAATATTTACAGTGACTTCATTCTGCACCGGGATCCAGACATCATTGGGATCCAAGAAACATGGTCGCTGAAGTGATCGGGCTAAACTTAATGCCCTTTTACTCTCATTTTAAGCACTTCGTTGTTGAAGTAGATACTGCTTTGATCTGACGTGCTTTTTCTCTGCTCCTGCTATATCTCCCGTTTTTCTATATCAAGGATAACTCGAGTTTTTTGAAGTGTTATTACAGCATTCGTTCCTCTGCAAATATCTTACTTGGCATGGGTGCCGCTTTCATTCCATTTTTATGTCATATTTCACGGTAGCTAACTGATTTCTCAGTCACTGTTCTTATTCTCGATTTTAGAACCATGCACGCACACTAAATTAATCACTGCAAATCGTTTCTGGACATTTCTTGCTTTTATTTCTTGATTTATTATCATTTTTTTGACTAATGCTCTTATCCTGTTAATTAGATCAGGGTCACTGAGCAGTCGGACTTTCCATTCTTTTGTTGTTCTTCCTCGTCCCAAGAATGAAAACAATTTTCCAGAGCCTTTGGCAGGAAAGCTGCTTTTACTCTGTCATCTGAAATAGAAAAGTCATGAAATAGGGAAAAGCTGGCGAGTAGGAGGAGTCATGAGAAGTAGGGGAGAGGAGGAGAAAGTCCGGGGTTAGAGGACAATCGTTGATTGAGGGATTGAGTTAAGCCGGCAATAGGATAAAGCTAGAATCATTAATAAGAAATCATCATTCCGAGAGCTACTCTTGACCTGTTCGGACGCAAGCTCCTCACTCTCTCCCTGTCTCCTATACAGCGAAAGTGAGTGGTGCCACCGCTTCTTCCGATCTTCTATATCGGGTGAGGCGTCGAGATCCCTGCTTAGGGAAGTGAGTCGACGATCGGGCACAAGATACCCCCTTTATTTTTTAAAGCGGAGGTGTTTGCTTTGGAGCTGTTTATTTGGTGACAGCTTCTTCTGACTTCATCGCGAATACCCCACGTTGTGGGTGCCGCCGGACTTTTCATCTCTGATTTCTTAAACACGCTGAGCTAACTTAGTCCTCGGCCTCTGTTTCGCTTTCTGGACTCTAGACATAGCACGGCACTCGTAGTTAATTAGATCTGCGACCCTGCCAGTCGAATTCTGGTGTTTTCCATTTTCTCTCGACCACTGCTCACACTCTGTTAATGAGATCAGAGTCACTGAGCGGTCGAAATTTTTAACTATCGTTCTTTTCCCGGCGAGGAAAAGCTCCCTTAAAATTCTTCCATTCTGCTAGGGACAAATTTGTTAGGATGTCCGTGATCGAGGCAAATTCCCAGCCCCCCGAGGTGATCATTCCCGAGGAATTCAAAGATCCAAGCATTAGTCATTTGGCCAATACTTATATAGAATTTAACTTCACTAGGGATTTCAATAACGTAGAAGCATCTGTTGAATTAGAGGAAATCAGGAACTTTCTTAAGACTGTAAAAAAAAGCACTGAGCTAATAGGCTCAATAAACGCTAGGTCGCTGGAATTTATTAGATTCCAACAGCAATTGCTCAACTTAGAGCTCAAATGCCATATTAAAATACTAGAATTGGAAAAACAGGCCCAAATAAATCTCAGGGTTCAAAACCTTGACATCAGCAATGAAAATAAACCCAAGAAAAAAGAAAAGCTACACCGTTGAAAGACGTAAATATAAAAATATCTACGCAAAACAGATTTGAAATATTAGCTGAAAATGATAATGATAAGGGAAATGAATCTAATAATACTGTATATAATGACAATGATTCAGCATTAGTAAACGATGCTAGTGAAAATAACATGGACGTGGCCGCAGAAAGCCCAACAGAAAAACAAATGAGAATCCCGCCAGTTTTCCTAGACGACAAGTGCAATGGAAATAAAATAATTACCGCGCTAAACAACTTAGTGTCACAAAAAATGACTGCTAGCATTACTAAAAACTTTGTGAAAGTGCAGCCTAAGACGGTAGAAGACTACCGTATAGTTAATAAATATATTGTTGATAACAGCATAGAGGCCCACACTTATGAGCTACCTACTGACAAAACCATGAAAAAGGTCATAAGAGGACTACCGGCTGATTTCTCTATCGCAGAAATTCACGAAGAATTGACAAAACAAAATCTCGAAGTTAGTTTAGTAACGCAGATGCGAAGAAGGCAGAACAATTACAACATGCCACTTTTTATTGTGGAACTAACTAAGTCTGAATCAAATAAAAGAATTCACAATATCGAATTCATTGGAAATTTTAGAGTAGCAATTGAAACCCTCAGAAGAAAATCTAGTCCAGCCCAATGCTATCGATGCCAGGGCTTTTATCATAACTCACGCTACTGTCATCGTCAACCTAGATGCCTTAAATGTGGCGAAAAACATTTTACTAAAGATTGCAATAAACCCAGAGAAAGCGAAGCCAAATGCGCATTATGCGCAGGAAACCATACAAGTAACTACTTAGGATGCCCTAGAAATCCCATCAATATGCAAAACAACATCCCGGTAGAAAATGTATGGGAAAAACGGCAGAAAGAGCGCGAGCTTCAACAGGCAGCTCAAAATACACAAAACCCGCCTTTACAACCTTTCCAAGCCACGCCCACC
The DNA here is from genome assembly GCA_037975125.1 of Latrodectus hesperus. Taxonomy (NCBI): domain Eukaryota; kingdom Metazoa; phylum Arthropoda; class Arachnida; order Araneae; family Theridiidae; genus Latrodectus; species Latrodectus hesperus. The sequence continues at coordinate 23,977 of JAJQOW010000455.1, read as the reverse complement.
GATTGTTCACTTCAGGCCACGACTCAAGCTCCTACTCAAGCCACGCCTCCTCAGGCTCTAGTATGCGACCAGGCAGTCAACTTGGGAAGCATTCTCAATGAATTATCCAAGCAAATTAATAACGTTTTTGTTAATTTTATGCAAAAACTAACCCCAGTCAGCAACGTGAGAGCAAATACTATTTATGGCTAGACCTTCCATATTAAGAGTTGTTACTTGGAACGCCAATGGGCTACGCTCAAAGATCAATGAACTTGCTGACTTCGTTGAAGATTGGAATCCTGACATTATCGGGGTGCAAGAAACTCATTTAAATGCGGGCCATAGGGCCACTCTAACTAATTACGTATGCATCAGGTCCGACAGAACTACCCACCGAGGAGGGGGTACTGCTCTATTTATCAAGAACTGTTTTAGATTTGATGTGCTTGACATTAACACTCACACGTTCGAGAACACAGCTGTTTCTCTCACCACTGACAACAGTAATATTTTACTAGCTTCTATCTATCAGCCTCCCAGAAAAACTCTTGATACAGCCGAACTGATTCAGTTCACTCAGGGAAGTTCAGCTCTAATCTTCGGAGATTTTAATGCTAAGCACTCAAATTGGTGCCCCCACAGCAGAGGAAACTTAAATGGAAGATTGCTGCAGGGATACATCGAGAACAGCAACGTAGAATTATATGCACCTGAAGAACCCACCTTCTATAACTACGGACAGAGACGTAGCTCCATTATAGACCTAGCCATTGCCAAAAACACTACACTCTTCCAGTGCAGGTCACTATCAGAACTATCTAGTGATCATAACCCTGTCCTTTTTGATGTTGGTCTACACAACGCTCTTCCAGTTTTTGAAAGACTGATCACTATTACAAATTGGGACAGATACCGTGAATATGTGCAAAATAACATTATGGGGAACCCGAGAATTGATAATATTAACGATATCAACAGAGCTGTCACGGATTTCGAAAGAGTTGTTAATAATGCTATAAATAGTAGCAGCAAAACAAAAAATTGCCCCAGGAAGCATTATAATATACCTACTGAGATCAAGGATCTTATCAAACACAAAAACAGAATTAGAAAAACGTGGCAATCAAGTCTTGACCCCAGCATCAAAAGGCACCTAAATAAACTACAAAAGAAAATCAAAGAAAAGCTATTTGTATATAGAAACAACCAATGGGCAGAATTTTTGGAATCTCTACACCCAGAAGATAATTCCATTTACAAGGCAATGAGGAAAATTAAAGGAGGCGGCTACACTCTCCCCCCATCAGCAGTCCAAGGGGCGTGGTTTACACCAACAGTGAGAAAGCAGAGGTTTTCGCTGATAATTTGTATGATACATTACAATTAAATTCAAATGCCTATGACAATCAGCAAATCTCTTTAGTGAACAGAACTGTGCGTGAATATTTCGAGAACAATGATATAGATATTCTCCCTGGAGATCTAACGTCACCTATGGAAGTCATAGATTTGATTCACAATTTAAAGAACAAAAAAGCAGCAGGACCTGACAAAATAAAGAATACTGCTATCAAGAACTTGCCCATTAAGGCAATTACTTACCTAACTAAAATTTTCAACAGATGCATTACCTTAAAATACTTTCCAATTGACTGGAAGAAGTCCATCACTGTTTTTATACCTAAACCAGGAAAGGATAAAAAGTTCCCTCAGAACTATAGGCCCATCTCTCTGCTTAGCACAATTTCAAAAATTTTCGAACGTATCATTTACAGCAGAATGAGCACCCACTGCAAAATAAATAGCATTTTGCCAGACGAACAATTTGGTTTCCGCGAAAACCATTCTACTGTACATCAATTGCTTCGTGTAGTCAACACTATCACTGAAGGATTTAATAACAATTATAAAACTGCAGGGATCTTTTTGGATGTAAAAAGGGCCTTTGATAAATTATGGCACAACGGTCTGATTTACAAATTAATCAAGTTGAACTTCCCATACTACATCATCTGCATAATCAAACATTACCTACAAAAGAGGAAATTTGTGGTTAAAATCCAGGACTCCATCTCTGAGCCCAGATATGTTAATGCAGGAGTTCCCCAGGGCAGTGTTTTGGGACCACTGCTCTATTCTATCTTCATCAGTGACATTCCATTATCTAAAGACGTTATGGTGTGTCTGTTTGCAGATGATACGGCCATCTTAGCCCAGAACGCCAATATCAGATTCGTCAGAATAAAACTTCAAAAATATCTAGATACTTTACAAATATGGATGAAAAACTGGAGAATAGAGTTAAACGTAGATAAAACTGCAGCTATCATCTTTTCAAAAGGAAATTTCAGGCGCTTCCCACCCAAACTGGAAATCTATAACGAAGAAATAGACTGGGAGAACAATATAAAATATCTAGGAGTTTTCATAGACAGCAAACTGACCTTTAAAGACCATAAGGAAAAATTAATAAAAGACTTTAATACAACTATCTACACAATGTATCCTCTCATAAATAAATGGTCAAAACTATCCTTAAAAAATAAAATACTTCTCTACAAGCAAGTAATTAGGCCAAAATTAACTTACGCTTGCCAAATATGGGGACATGCGGCAAACTGCCATATCCAAAAGCTGCAGACCTTACAAAATAAGGCACTCAGGATGTTTACCGACGCTCCATGGTTTGTGTCTAACGCTACGCTACATAAGGATCTCAAAGTGGAAACATTAAGAGAATGGATAGAGCATCTCTCCAAAAGATTTTATTTAGATCTCCAAAATCATAGAAATACTTTAATTAATTCTCAGTCTACACTGGTCGGCGGGAGACACAGACTTCCAAGCTCTAACGTGAACCTCTCCTCAAACTGCCCAATCGCAGCCCTGATTAGAAGATAAGCCACACCTCCTACTAGTTCAATACTTGTATTTCGGTTTGAAAGCCCGGGGAAAAGGGTTTTTGCCTCTTCCATGGAATTCTAACCCTGTAAATAACTTCACTGTATATATTTCTCTTTAGGTAATTGTAAATATTCTATTGTAAATAATCTTTGTAACGGATACTACAGCATATTAAAATATGTATGTGGGATTCCATTGTAGGAACCCGAACTGAGGATCACCTAGCGTGGTCAACAGAATGGAGGGTGACCACAAGGCTTTTCACTCTGTACCTACTTTACTTCCTTTCTCTTATCATTTATTTAATCAGATTACTTGCACTCTGCTTTGCTGGAAATAGATATTATTATTCTCTGTAAATAGCTGACTTCATTTTCTGACTTCGATTCGGGTCTGGGACTCCGTTAGGACAAGACGTGCTTCACCACGCTCTGACGATTACCAGCTCAAGTGCTACACTAGTAGTGCGCCTTCACTCAAAAAGACAACAGCAGTTTTCACTGCTCCCAACCAAACGATAAGCTAAACCAGAACATATAACAACGAAATGGATGATCCAAAGGAATTTATGCGGAATTGCTACACAGATCCATGGACTCTCCCGACGCTGATCAGTTTTGCTAAGAAAAACAGGGACGAAAGAGTGCAGTTCATAAGCCTATTCACAGAAGACGATACAGGGACTAGTCTAGAACAGTCGAAGCAGCAAGTAAAATACTGGGAAGAAGTTCTCGGACTCCTTCACATCGAAGCTGAAAAACATCAAGGAAACTTCAGAGAAACTGAAAAGCCATCCAGCTCAGGTAGCTATACTGTTTCTGATCTGGCATTTCCCCCCTTATCAGTTAATGCTAACCCTAATGATAATACTAACACAGCTAATGTTGCTGAAGAAGCTAGTGATAATGTAAAAACTAACACAGCTAATGTTGCTGGTAAAAATAGTATTAAGAAAAAGAAAAAAAAGAGATCTAGTAAAAACTCATCAGAGGAGTTCGTTCACCCCTCAAAAACTGCTAAAATAACAACCCCAGCACCCCCGGCACCTATAGAAACTACAAACCAATTTTCTCCAATTAACTCTGACCAGGAGATGGAGCAACCCCCCGCTACTGCCCCTCAAGTTGAGGAAAAAATCCCACCCATATTAGCGAGATATGGAGATGATCCTATAGAATTTATCCGCAAATTAAAGGACTATTTCAAACATGACTTTATTACAAAGACCGCAGGCAGAAACCTTAAAATCTCAGTAAAAACTGCAGAGGCTCATAGAGAGCTTACCAAACTATTTGATGATAAACAAATAGAATATATCCTAATTAAAAGCAACAACCAAAAACCTAGAAGGTATGTTATACGGGGTCTCCCCATCAATACCAAAATACAGGACATAGAAAACAATCTTAAACTGATAGGATATCATGTAGCTAAAGTCAGCCAAATGAAAAACCCCAAAAACAGTAAAATCATGCCCTTGTTTCTTATAACAATATTCTCTGAACCCGAAGGGGGATCAGTGTATAAAATAGATAAATTGTGCCACATCTCCGGAGTGACAGTTGAACACTACAGAGGATCCAAAATGGTGATGCAGTGTTTCAACTGTCAACAATTCTTTCATACAGCAGAAAATTGTCATATTAAACCAAAATGTGTCAAGTGTGCAGGTGCACACAATACTAGGGACTGCCCCCATGCTAGAATTGAAAATCCTAAATGTTCAAATTGTCAGGGTGATCACCCAGCAAACTACAAGGGTTGCCCTAAATTCCCCAAACTAAAAGCTCCAAAAACAAGCAACTTTAAATACGTCAGACAAACTGATTCAAAATCTAAATTTGTGAGACCCGGCATCTCCTATGCGAGAGCCGCTTCACCCTCCCCGCTCAAGAAACTGAACCAACTCCACTGATGTGCAATAATGAAACAACTGAAAACTTCTCAGATCTAATGCAACTAATAAATGAAATTAAAGTTATTTTTAAAGGCATGCCAATTAAGAATATCCTTAAAGAACTCAGAGAAATAAAGTCCCCTATGGACAAATTATTTAAATTAACAGAATACTTCCAAAAAGCAGAAGACTAAACTTAATAATTAAAACTCTGAACCGTAACTTAATTAAACTCATAATAGTTAAAATTACTTAATAAGCAAATTCCTCTATAACATGTAAAATCTATTTAATATGTAAAATTTTAAGTAAAACAAATATAATTAATAAATATAAAATAAGTTAAATTCTAAAATATCTCAAAATCTTAAATAAGCCCCTCCCACTCTAGAACTAACAACCAATGATATGCCAGTTCAGTTACAGCTATAGCCATCCAGTCAATTCCAGCTCAAGACGAGGGTAAGGTCCTTCGGACCTAGGGACCTCAAGAAAAAGGCGCAGCCCGCCGACGTAGCATTCTCTGTAAATAGCTAGTTAAATCATTATTCGGATTTGTAGGAAAGTACTTCCAACTGAAATAGGAATTTCCATTTTTGTATCTTTTCTTTCTTGTAAATAGTTCATATTATTCGGATTTACTAATCATTTTTGTATTCTATTCGGATCTGATGCTGAGGTGGCACTTAGGATATTCCTGGAGCTCCTTGTTTACTAATAGATTACCTCATACAAAGTATAAGTCCTAGGACTGGAACTTTGAAACGTGTATACCGTAGAATTAATAAGAAATGGAAATAAACATTACAGGTGCGATCATCACATCATCACAGATCATCATCATTCTGGTTTGGGATTTTATTGGATGAAGCTGCGAATTTTCTGATCTTCTATATCAGGAATTCAATTTTATTTTTATTCAGGATCCCTGTGGATTGAGATCGTCTATATCTCGCCCACTGTTGCTTGCACCTTTTGGATTAGCCAAAGGTGTAGTGAATCAAAGGAATCGACTTTCCTCACCTCGATAGTCCTTTTCAGGCACTATCCCCGAGGATGGAGGGCGATTCGCAGGCTTGCCTGCAACACTCAGATACAACGCTAACACGGGGGCTCAGCAGCAATTATATCAAATTATCATGGCGGACCCACCACTGACCTAAAAACTTCACTAATCGAGAAACTTATTAGTAGATTGGAAGAAGTCAAAGATATGATAAAGGACATTCAAAGTACTCATGAATTTACGGAATTGGAAAGGGAACGAATCAATAGCGTCTGTAACACATTCGCTAAACAAATTACCATCAATCAACCAACGGAAAAAATTCAGATCACCTCCACCGACGTAGAAGTACCAACTTCAAATAAATTCTCAGTCCTTACGGACAATGACGACACCTCTGAGAGCGACGAAATCAAAAAACAATTTGGATCAAAAAGATCGAAGAATAAGAAGAAAAATCAGAGCAATAAAAAGAAAATCATTGAAACTACAGAGGCGCCATCTATCGCACCAGAAATTGTCAATAATAATAACGCAAATAATGTAAATAATTCGGATAATTCCAATGAATTCCCATCTTTAACTGAAGCTAATAAAGGCCAAAATATTACTAATCAGATAAATAACCAAAATATTACCTCAAATTTCTCAACACCATCTACAGGTACCGGCAAAATACCACCCATAATAATCAGAGATCCAAAAATAAGCTGGAAGAAAATAGACAGTGAACTGACAAAAATGCAAATCACTGGATACCATGGCAAAAGCTCTGGCTATGAGTTAAAATTAAAACTATCAGATATAAATTCCCATCGAAAAGTTACTAAATACCTAGATGACAATAGCATCCTATATCACACTTATGTACTACCAGATGAGAAACCCATAAGAGTAGTAATTCGTAATCTCCCACATGACACACTAATCGAAGATATCACTCAATCTCTCATTAACGACGGATTTAACATCACCTCAGTCTCACAAATGACGAGAAGACGAAATGGAGAAGTCATAAAACTACCATTATTCCTAGTAACTCTACCACTGTCCAGTAAATCTAAAGAAATTTTCTCTGTCACATACGTAACCCGATTAAGTGTCAAAATTGAATCGTACAGAGGCCATAGTGGCCCCACTCAATGCCACAGATGCCAGCAGTTGCATCATAGCCAGAGAGCGTGCAAGCACGCACCCAAATGTGTCAAATGTGGCCAGGAGCATTTTTCATATGAATGTCAAAAAACCAAAGAAACACCAGCTACCTGCGCAAACTGTAAAGGCGACCACCCTGCAAATTACAGAGGCTGCACATACTTTCAAACATCTATTAAATCTACCATTTTTGAAAAAAACTGGCAATAAAATTACTAGCAAAATTATTATCCCCGGCAAATCATATGCTCAAGCAGCAATGATTGAAAGCACCAAAACAGTCACTGAAGAAGCAAAAAGCATCTTACAACAACTGACACTTTTTGTAAATTACCTCAAAAATTCTGGAATAATAGAGCATATTCAAAATACAACAATAAACAACCCAACTAGCGAGAACCCTATGGAAATTAATAATGAATAAAACCAATATTGAAACAATACAAATCGGACTCTGGAATGCGAATGGGCTGCAGGACAAATTCACTGAACTTAAAAATTATATAATTGAGAATGATCTGGATTTCTGTGCAATCACTGAAACGCATGCAAATGGCCACCATAACTTTAAAATACCAAATTATAATTCCTACCGATGTGACCGAACCCAATATAGAGGAGGAGGTACGCTAATTTTAGCCAAAAAATTCTACAACGGAACTCTCTTCAGCACGCACAATGACAATGGTTTTGAGGAGGTCTCAATTCTCGTAAATATCAACAATATTGCTTATAAGATTACTTCAATGTACAATCCACCACAACGATCAATAACGCAACAAGATATTAATCAACTTTTTCCCAATAATATTAACACAATAGTTTTAGGCGACTTTAATTCAAAACATACCCTCTGGGGATGTAGGAACACTTCAAATAACGGCAAAAAACTTCTAAACTTAACTCAAGCCAACAGCCTAAGAGTAATAGCACCAATAGAACCAACCTATTATCCAGTTTATAATCAACATAGACCAGATATTCTGGACTTTTTAATTACTAATACCAACCTTAGCATATCAGCAACAGTTCTAAACGACTTATCATCAGATCATCTACCAGTAACATTTTGCATTGGACAACAAAAAAGCACTGAAATAAATAAAATCATAACCACAAATTGGAAACTATTTGAAAATATTTTAACGAAAAATAATTTAGAAATAAAAGAAAATCAAAACCAGGAAGAAATAAATGTCTCAATTTCCTCACTCACACAGATTCTAAGCCACGCCTACCAAAATTCTTCAACAGAAAGAGAAAAAATAACTGATCACATCATCCTTCCTAAGGAAATTAAAAATAAAATAAAACAGCGTAACAAACTAAGAAAAATACTACATAAAACATTCAACCCAAACCTCAAACCTGAAATTAATAAACTAAACAGAGAAATTAAAGCAGAATGTAATAACTTTCGTAGTGCCAAATGGACTGAAAAATTAGAATCATTACAACTGGACGACAACTCACTATGGCATATGGCAAAATATTTCAAAACCAAGAGTACAATTAATAGACCACTTCACGGTAAAAATGGTCTAGTATACCAAAATGAAGAAAAAGCGGAAGTTTTTGCCGAAACAATGAAAGATCAATTTAAGGAAAATAATAAAAATATTGATGAAGACTTTGAAGCTTATGTTGAAAAATTTAATAGAGACTTCTTCAAAAACAACCCTGCTCAAGGAAATATTGAACTAACTAACTCACAAGAAATTATAAATATAATAGATAAACTCAAAAATAGAAAAGCCCCTGGATTCGACAATATAAATAATAAAATGCTTAAACATCTTCCACTAAATATCATCGACCAACTAACCATTATCTTCAATAATTGTCTACGAATTAACTATTTCCCACAAGACTGGAAAAGAGCAATAATTATTCTCTTCCCGAAACCACTAAAAGATTTGGTTATGCCTTCTAACTATAGGCCAATTAGCTTACTCTCCTCTCTATCAAAATTATTTGAAAGAATAATTTACAACAGACTATCAAATTATCTTAAACTACTACCAAACGAGCAGTTTGGATTCCGCAAAAATCTATCCACGACCAAACAATTAATCAGAATTATTGAATTCTTTGGAAGAGGTCTGCACAACAAAGAAAACTCAATTTTCCTAATGCTGGACATAGCAAAAGCCTTTGATCGCCTATGGCATCAAGGCCTAATTTATAAAATGATCAATCTCAAGTTTGATATCGACACCATAATACTCATTAAAAACTACCTCAACAATAGATCTTTTAAAATAAGATACAATAATTCCATCTCAACTACAAAATCAATCAAAGCAGGTGTTCCGCAGGGAAGCATACTAGGACCCATCTTATATCTATTCTATACGACTGATTTCCCAATTGACCATAGCGATCACAATAGCCTCACAGCATATTATGCTGATGACACCGGCATTGCAGTAAAATCAAGGAAAATAAATCAAGCCATTAAAAAACTACAGGAAAAAATTTATACAATAGAAGACTGGTGCCAAAAATGGAAAGTTGAAGTTAACTCTAGCAAATCAAAACTCTTAATTATTAAAAAACCAAGATCAAGAATTGGACAAATAAACCAACTCAAAATCAATGGAGATATTATACCTATTGTAAATAATGCAACGTATCTTGGACTTACTCTAGATAACAACCTTAACTGGAAACATCATATTAATATTGTCACTGCAAAGGCTAATGCCATGTACCTTAATCTCAGACCTCTTCTAGGAAAAAATTCAACTATCAACTTAAAACTTAAAAAATTGCTATACATCACGATGATACGACCAATTCTAACCTATGCCTCACCTGCCTGGTGCAATATTCATACAGATCAGCTCAAGAAACTTAATTCATGCCAAAATAAAATTCTTCGTAAATTACTTAATGCACCCTTTTACATAAGAAATAACAGCATCCATAGAGATTTAAAATTACCTAAACTGTCAGAATATATTGCACAACTAAATATAAATTTCTATAATAAAGCAACCAAATGTGAAGATGCTAATTTCAATCAAATTTTTAATTACGAAATCCTGGATGAAGATAAAAAATATAGACCAATCGTAGCATTCTACACCAGCGATGCACTACTCTCTAAGAAAATGGAAATCAACTTATAAAAATTTTCTCACATCATCTTTTGCATAAGCACGAATCAGATCATTCTCTTTTATTAGAATTCATCAAATTTTAACATCATTTTTCAAATTATTCAACTAATTTCTACACTTCAAGACTTAGAAAATTTTTCCAAATCATCAACTAAAGATCCAACTCAAGCGGCCAACCAACGCTTCCTCCGAGACCCCGGTCTCACCCCTCCACACCTCCGACTCCACTAATAGCCAATGGCCTCACGGCAAATCACAGATGAAGAAGAAAAAGCTTTCGAGCTGAGTCTTCGACAAATTCCCGAAATCGACATTACAGGTGCAAAATGAAAAATTTTGCCGAAACATGAGAAAAAGAAATAAAAGATAAAATGCAAGTAATAAATGAGTATTAAAAAGACAAATAATTAGTAAAACACAAAAATATAAGTAAAAACTTAGGTAAATTCTGAAATAGTCAAACAAGATACAAAATAAAACAAAGAAATAATCTTGGATAGTTAAAGTAAATTATATACAAATATATACAAAGCGATTATGATGGAAAGGCAGTTGACAGGCTAGAAATTATAGCGTCGCTTAGGTAAGTGGGCAGCTTTTCGTAGAAATTTGACTTCATCCCTCGAGTTAGTACCGTATTTATGCGAATCTAACACGCCATCGAATCTAATGCGCATCTACACTTTAAAACTTTAAAAAATAAAAAAAAATGTTCGTCTGCGAATGTAATGCGCATCAATGGTATGAGGAATTTATTGAATCTTATTTTATACAACAATGGATTTGTATATAAACTACAAATCAATGGTATGATAATTTCATTTAAATTTAGATACCATATTTTATACAACAATGGATTTATACATATAAAGTAGCAGAACATAGAATTAACCTCATAGTGGGCTATTGTTATGTGAAACAAACATGTTTATTAACACTACCGTATATACGGTACCTATCCTAAAATATGAATATGAAATAAATCATAACATTTCTACCTAGTTAACAGTTTCTACAATCAGTGATTAATTGTAAACGTCTTTATTCCCTAATGTTTTTATCACTGGAATCCTCGTAGCGCTCTTCCTCAGAGGCAGATTCATTTCTTCTTTCCTCATCATCATCATCCTCGGTGTTCCAGAGCACGTCATCTTCACTGCCATTCAATGAATTTTAAATGCAGCATTTCTTGAAATATTTCACAATCATTCGGGCTTCGATGCTTTTTCAGGTTTTTCCAGGTAGAAAATTAGTGTGCAATAATGTGCGGTGCAGCACGCTTAATTATTCCTGTCGGGGTCAATTCACGGCTTGGCTCCCAAAACCATTTTTCGTACTCCACCTGAACGTACCCCTTAAAAGGTTTATTTATACTTAAGTCCAAGGGTTGTAACACAGACGTAAACCCTCCAGGAATAATAACAAGATCACTGCCTAAGCTGTGCATCTTCTTTTTTACGTCGTCGGTTAGATGACCACGAAATGCGTCCAAAGCTTTGATGGTGGATTGGAGAGTCCACCGGGACGACGTTCCCATACATTTCGGAGCCAAACAAGCATTAATGATTCCGTCTTCCAGCACTTCTCTTGGTTTCGAATCATTACATCATCTCATCTGGGAACAGTTTTTCATTGATAGGAGTTTTAGGGCAGGTTTTCCGTTTGAAGAGGGAGAAGTTTGCACCGGTCTGCTGTTATTGCCAACATAACTGTTTACGCGTTGTTTTTCACATCCTGAGGTTATATATATATATGATGATAACTTCCTTGATTCCCCTTCTCCGTAATGGTGTAGTTTCGAGCCATATCAAACCAAATTGGCGTCTCATCAGCGTTGCCAATTTGCCTTATTAAAAATTTCTATTCCTTCCAAAGTGTAATGACATACCGCTGAAATATGTTAGTAGTTTTCCATCAAAATCTGCAGTAAGCTTTTGGTATATTGTTGTACCGCGTATTAGAGGTAAGCCCATCCACTTCATAAACCGATCCACTCTTCCACGGCTAGCCTTAAACTCTTGTTTCGGTATTCCAAGAACTTCAGCCTCCTCTTTTGCTTGATTTCTTATGGTGTCACTAGTCACAGGTTGTCCATTCTTCCTCCTTTCACGTACAAATTCCAAACCTTATTCTTCAATTTTTGGTTGTCTTCCTTTGAGATTTTAGGGCCAGTGAACTTATCTCTACTAGCTTTAGTTGCAAACAGTGCCAATTTCTGTTGCCGCCACAAGCCAACATTGCTCTGAGCTACGTTGAACTCTCTCCCTGACTTTCTATTGCAATTTTTTCAGCATAAAGAATTATTTTACGTTTGAAAGTAGAGTCATATGACATTCTTCTGTGTTTCCCCTCCATTTCGTGACTACGTACTCTGCAGTTTGTATCCTCTACGCAATAATGTGTCAAAGGTAAATGTAGTCGAGAACTACAGTAATCCACTGTTACGATTTAAATTTGGTTGACGTCATCGGTGAACTGCTGACCTTGCACTCGAATCTAATGCGCCATCGAATCTAATTCGAACCCCAATTTTGAATTCTACATTTGGCCAAAAACGATGCGCTTTAGATTCGCGTAAATAGGGTACATTTGAAAATTTCGTTAAAATAAGCTGCTGAACAATTTTCGGCTTAGTTGAAATATAGGATGTTACGTTTAGCAAAATACTGTTCAAAAGTTTCCAATTTGAGATCTCTTCTAATTGCAGAATTTTTTATGTATCTTGGAGCTAAGCATGTTTCGTATTGTTTTATGTTGGGGAAAGTGTTAAACATTTTCATTGTAGTTTTGTCTATTGCGCACCAAGCAGGATAGGCGTACGTAAGAATTGTTAGAATCACATGGTAGTGTAAAGTAGTTTCTTCATTTTTGTATTTGTTTTGCTGTGATATCCCATAATGGGTTTTAGTTTAAATAGCATTCCTCTGGCTTTATTAATGGTGGTTTTAACATGAGGTTTCCATTTAAGGTGTTGATGTATTGTAAGTCCTAGGTATTTGGCGTTATTTACAATTGGAATTTTATCTCTGTACATATAGAGGTCAGACTTCCTGTCACTTCTTGTGCTAGGTTTTTTGATAATTAAAAGGTTGTATTTGTTAGTACTAATATCAACTTTCCAGGTAGAACACCAGTCTTCGACATCGTTAATTTTCTTTTATAGCTTGTGGATGGCAAGTTCAATGGATTTTGATTTAGTAATAATGCCATTATCATCAATGTAGTAAGCAGTAATGTTATTATAGTCTAGCCCATGAGCTCCCAAACTTTTTTTTCTCGTGGACCACTTTCAAAGTTTAACTATTTTTGGTAGACCACCTACTGCTACATTTCTACTGCATTCCCAAAACACTTTAAAAATTCACCCTAAAATCAGGGGTGTTAGAAGAAGAAAAAAGTAGCACATTTTCTTGTGTCTTATTTATTAAAATAATACTTGTGGTTATACAAAATTATAAACATTTAATATTACAAACAAACAACAATTGGCAAAAAATCAACAATGAACTCTGAAATGTAAATCAACAATAAAAGATAGTCATGCTTTTAATGAGACGGGTATACTTGATGAATTGACAGCAAATTATCAATATTTGGACTTCAGTTTTGTACGAAGTCATCTTAAATCTCCCCGTTCTGTGATATTCAATCTCCACCCTTTTGGTTAACAGGTTGGTAATGGCACTAAGACTTCTTTCGACAAGATATGACGAGAGAAATTCTATCAAAACTTTTCTCGCAATTTTCCACAGCCTAGGATATTTTTCGGGGGTTTCTGCCTGCAGCCAAAATGTTTGATAGCCATTTTTAAATTTCACCTTCAGTTCCTCATTGGTGCTGAGCTCAAGTAGCTCCTCTTGTAATACCACATTCTCCTCTTCCGTTTCATCGAAAGGGGTTATGATCCAATGTGATATTTCCATCGTCAGAATATCTTCATATCCATTTTTGAAGTCATCATGCAGGGAATTTAAATGTTGAGCGTAAGTCTGAATATCCTCAAGACATTCTATCTGTGATAAGTGCGGAAACTGGGAGAATTCGCGCTGACTAATATTTTACTTCATTTATTTCAATTTACCAAGTACACTTGTACTATTATCTATTGTTCTATTCAATTCTGTGATTGAACAGAGACTGCCATATTTTTGAGTATCTACCTAGTTAATGATGCTACCAGCCAAAGTTGATGGGAAAATCTAAGCCAAATTTTTGTTCTTTATTATGAAAACCAGAAAATGTTTCGTAGACCCCCCATTTGGTCTCCTATGGACCCCTGGGGGTCTGCCTGGACCACTTTGGGAACCTATGGTCTAGCCTATCTACTGGGAAGTCAACAGTAGAGAATAGGTAGAGGATCGGACCTAAGATGCTGCCTTGCGGAACACCGGCTTCTATGAATCTTTTGGAGGATATGCTTTTATTATTTCTGATATTGATGGTTCTGTTTTTAAGGTAGTTTTTAAATAAGAGAATCATGTTATCGTTGAAGTTAAGATTTTTTATTTTTTATATCAGACCTTCATGCCAGAGTCTGTCAAAGGCTTTAGAGACGTCGAGCATAACAAATGCGGAGATTTCTTTATTTTTAAATCCTCTGCTAATGAATTAAATAATACGGAGAAGCTGTTAGATGGTATATAGCTCCTTGCGGAAACCATATTCCTCGTTAGGTAGTTTATTCATATATGTATTTAGTCCATTGAAGATGATTTTTTCGAATAGCTTAACGAAGACAGGAAGCTAATTGGTCTATAATTACTAGGGATGACTAAGTCTTTCTTAGGTTTTGGAATCATAATGATGAGGACTTCTTTTTAGGCCTTAGAGAAATACTTAAATTGAAAACAATTGTTAAAAATGTTAGTCAATTGTATGATGATGTTATCGGAAGAGGATTTAATCATTTTGTTGGTAATATTGTCTTTACCAGGAGATTTTTTGATGTTAAGATGCTTTATGATGTTGCGAAACTCTTCGGAGGTAGTGGGTTCGAGTCCAGTGTCCTCTACGTTGTATTTATTAATTTTCATGTAAATTTTAATAATGTTTTCTTCTAGATCGGGGTCCGCCTGTGTTTTGTTGAGCTTAAATTGTTTTTCCATGCTATCCGCGAAAGCTTCAGCTTTTATCTCATCTATGTATACCAGTCCTCTCTCACGGTGCAAGGGTTTGCAGGTTGAAGTCCGGTTCTTTATATTTTTTGCGAATTTCCAAATAGATTGGTCTTCTGCATTTAGAAATGCAAGTTTTTCCTTCCATTGTTGACAACAATATGTATTGCATTTATCCTTAATGTGACGACTAAGACTGTTAATGGCCGTTTTGTAGGGAAGGGTTGAGGGTTTTCCGATACTTTTTCCGAATGGTTTTTATAATTTCTCTTATTTCCGGTAGTATTTTATGGTAATTAATAATGTGTTTGATTTCTTCTGTAGCTTCATTAAGAGCAGAGGTTAATTCCATGTTGAGTGATTGAACTGCAATGTCAATATCAATGGTGTTGTTTATATTAGGAACAGTCTAATTGTTGATTAGAAGTATGTGGAACAGGTTTCAGTTTGTTCTTTTGATAGTAAGAGGAGTACTATTTTTACTTATGTTGAGGGTGGAAATTACAGGTAGAAGATCAGAGCTTAGTTCATTAAAGACGTCAGAAGCAATGTTGAGGTTAGTGTTGGTTAGGGTAAGATCCAATATGTCAGGAATTTGAGCTTGAAAGAGAGGATAATAAATTGGTTCCATAGGGGAGAAAATTTTTATATTCTTTCTGCTTAGGATTTCAGCTAAATGTTTACCATTAGCATTGGTTGCTCTGCAGCCCCAGTTGCGGTTTATGCTGATTAAATCTCTCATGACAACGGAGTTCAAATTGCCTGAGAAAAGATGATGGATGTTTTTTCAATGAGAGTTCCATCTGGTGGATAATAGACAGTTGAAAATTTGACTTTATGTCCATTGTAGTGTTCAGTGACATCCGAAACTTCCTCGTAGCATTCATCGTTTTTGTTGCTGTAGAGAGTAGATGGAATAGTTCTTTTAACATAAGGAATTACTCCTCCACCCTTGTAATGCAGCCTGTTGGTAAAGTAGGTTTTGCAATTACTGATGTTATAAAATCTATTTCCGTTGGAGTGAGTCTCTGTTACTGCACAAATATCAAGGTCTTGGTTGATTAAGAAAATTCTAAATTCTTCAAATTTATTTACTAACCCATTTGCGTTCCAGTTTCCTATTAGAATTAGTTCGATTTTATTAATTTTGTAACTCATTATTGGGTTCGGAGTTTTGACTATTATTAGGCAGTTCTCCCTCGTCCCAGGGAGATCCTTACCAACATATGTCACGTCAAAGTAAGCCACGCCCACATTTCGTCGGAACAGCCAAAAGATGATAATAGACATCCAAGTGAGTTCACACACAAACACGCTTCCTTCCAACACATAATCAAGAACCATGAGTTAGAAATTCTTGAATCTGAATTTCAAAAAGTATAAAATGTTGGTGCCAATCGTCCACTCAATGCAATAAGCCACGCCTTCTTAAACTTCCAGTTTAACATTTTCTTCTTAAAACTGAAAACTTTTTAGTCAAATATCCCTTGTTAGGCAGAATAATGCTGATGAGGACATTAATGTTTTAAATGCTTCCCTTACTTCACAAGATATAGATTCAAAAAGACCTTTAAAAAGATTCAAAATTAGTCCAGCCGGAAACGTAAATCAAATCAATCAACATTGCTGTTAAATAAGATGCCAGCCAGTTGTCACTCCTCCTTTCTTCCAAAGATTCCTACTGTAACAAACTACCTCTGTAACTTCGAATACAATTAAATCCTCACCTCAATATAATATGCAAACAATAATGGTTGATTTACACAGTCAAATTTCTAATGTTATGAACAACTTTTTAGTTCATGAATAAAATATGTAATGTCAGTGTAACACAAATAACGTTTATATACCTACTTTGTCATGGAACTCATATGACCTGAATCGTAAAATTGATGAACTGCTGATTTTATCGAACTCTGGGATCCTAACATCATCGGAATTCAAGAAACTGCAATTTATATAAAAAGCAATTTTAAGTTGATTTTGGTGATTTTAACTTTTAAAATTTTGAACGTTCTGTAATGAATTTATATTGCGCTAATCAAAATGTTATGGCAATAAGTTCTATATATACATGCCTCCTATAAATTTACTTCAAATAACGAACTACTTGAATTAAAAAATGCTAGCCCTGAATTTTTCCATTTTGGTGACTTTAATTGTAAACATCCTTTCTAAAATCCTCAATAGTTTACTTCACAAATTGCAGAAGAAAATAATATCAATATTATTGTTCCGGACGCACATACAACAATGAATCAATCATTAACATTGCATTTTTCTACGAGAATACTGTCTTCCAAGCTCGTTGTGTTTCAGAATTGAGAAGTAATCATAATCCGGGGATTTTTGACATTCGCCCGTACAATGATCTGCCCTGAAACCTTCGTACTGATACTGTTACAAACTGGGCCAAACACAGAGAACATATAAACTCCAACATCTCTGTAAATCCTACTATTAAAACAAGAAAAGATACTGAAGATTCTATTTCCAATCTTGAATATAAAATCAATACTTCTAACATAAAATCAATATTTCAACATATGTATTTTAGCAGCACTTTTAAATCTATATTTCATCCTCACTATAGAATCTAGATTTTAAAAATTTAATAAAAACCAAAAACAGAACTAAAAAGCTCTGGCAAAATTCAGGCGATCCTAATCTTAAAAGGCAATTAAATGAGTGTCAAAGAAGTATCGAAAATTCTCTATTTGAATTCCTAAATAAAAGTTGGACTGAATTTATGGAATCACTTCATCCGGAAAACAACTCACTATAAACTATGATTAGAGGAATTAAAACTAATGATTCCACTGTTCTGCCTATCAGCAACCCGCATGGTGTCGTTTATAGAACTAAAAGTAAAGCCAATGTTTTTGCTGAAAATTTATGATGTTCTTCAAGTAAATCATGAAGGTTACGTTAACGTATATGAACATCAATTTTTTTTATGTTATATATACATAATTTAGTCATTTATTTCTTTTTACATATTATTTTTGCTTAGTATAATAAAAAAGGTAAAAGTGATCTGCTTCAGGAATTCCAGAAACCAGCTTACCAGCTTCCAGTGTTAACCCGTTCATCAGCTGAAGTATCCATTCTACACAATTAATAGTTCGAATTTTTATATGGGAGGAATTTAGTTTAGAAACAGATCAATATACACTATAGGTCTACGTCAAAACATGGAGATTTCAGAAAGTTGATAAGTTTTACATATGGGATGAAAATAGAAACACTTATGCTATTATAGTTGTTCTATTTCTCAAAAAATGTTTATAAATATTTATGTAATGTTATAATTTTCATGAACATACTTTGTAAGGAATTGTTTTGTAAACTTTTGATTTCACTTGTTCTTGAGTGCGTGTATTGTGTCATTAGATGTGATATCTCATAAATTTTATGATAAAAAAAATTGTTTACGCCAGTAAATAATAAAAATTTTAAAATGTGTGTTAAATCACAAAGAAACTTTTTCACACATTATCATTACCGTAATGGCTATATAGATATCATAGTCATTCGAATAACCAATTTTCTAAAATTTGATTCTATTCTAAGAAATATGAACTACACAAAAATTTCAAAAAATATCCTAGAGATGATATTTCTTTAATCAAATTTAACATATCGTACTTGGGAATATTAAGCTACAAGATAATATTAAAATATATAATATAAAATTATATAGAAAAAGTTACCAGTAAATAGAAATAAATTTATATAATAATAAATAAATACAATTTTATACGCATGCAACTGGAATTGAACCCAAATTATTCTTGAGTATAAAGCTATATATATAAGGAATTTATGTATAGCTGATATATGTAAGATTAGTCCTGTTTTCTCCCTTTAAGCAAATGCTCAGATTCGTGTTTTAAACGAATGGGTTGAAAAAGGAAAGATGATGAGTAGGAGGAGTAATAAGTAGCAGAAGGGAGGAGTCAGAGTGTGAGGATATTATTATGTTATTTTAATTCGTGTATCATATTCTTTTTTAAACAAGCATTGATTTGTGGAAGAAACTATTCTCTTTCAAGCTGTTTCTGCTACAATAAGATATAGTATATTTTTACTAAATTTAATGAAGAACTAGGAAATTTTGAATTACTATAGATTTAGTTATGTAAATGTAAACTAAAATCAAAAGTATTTCAAGAGTTAATTAATCGCGCGAATAACAGATTCATTTATAATAGAAAGAAGTAGAGACTTTTATTTATAATAATCAAGAATATTTGATTATTATAAATAAAAAGAAGTGAGTGTCACATTTTTTACTTTTAAATAAGAATCATTGTGATCAAAAGATTCTTTAATTAGCTGTATTTGTTACAAGTTTAGTGAAGTATACTTTTGAGTAAAGTAAATTAATAAAGAAGTGAAAAATCTTAATTTGTTGTGAATCCAAGTATAATGTTATTCAAATATTGTAACAAATATTTTGCTTTAAGATACGCGTGTTAACCATGAAAATTTCCTTGAATATTTAAGTGAAGATCAATTGTTCACTTAATATAATGTCAATAAATATTTCACTGTTTTAATGAATATTATTACCATATTGCCTTATTTTTAAGAAGCATCCTATTGATGATGAAATGATTCTTTATTAAAATATCATGCTGTGATTTGCAATAAGAATAATCTCAATAAATTTAATTTAAAAAGAGCAAAATATTAACTAAATAAAAATTAAATTACTAAACATAATTACCGAAAAGATCATTGTTGATAGACATGATAATTTTTTTCATTGTACTAGTTTTCTTATTTAAAAGAAATTTAGTTGTGTTTAACATATATAGAGAATATTCGTATGTAAAATGGTTTTGAGTAAAATATTGCCTTATTTTAAAGCTACTCAATTCATTATTAATTATTCTATTGCTTTTAAAATGAAACACTGATGCTGTGGACAGTGAAGTGTTTCATTTTAAGCGCTTTTTTCAAAAATTCAAAATAAAAATATTGATTCTAAATTAAATGAAAAATGGGAAAAAATCTTAATTTACTATGATTAGAAATTTGTAATAATGTGACTGAGACAGTGTTTCTTAAAAAGGCACAAATTACACTTTGCATTTTCATTGCCAAAATCTTTGAATATAAATGAAGATTAATTGCTTTTATAATATGAAGAATGTTTTGTATATTGAAATGATATGGAGTAACATTTTTTCTTATTTTATAGCAAACTCTTTGGAATGATCAAATAACTCAATGTGAAGTTGATTTTATTACAGTTTCATGTATGTATACTATTAAACTAAATTATACAAAAATGAGAAAAATATTAATTTTCTTTGAATTAAAATATGTATGTTTGAATTAAAATATAAAGGGTGCATCTTGGCCATGAGAATTTCATTTTGATATTCATGTTTTAAAGAACATAAATGTTGCTTGTCATAAGAAGAATAGTCTTATAAAAACATAAAAGATTTGGAGTTCCATATTCATTTATTCATTATTTTATCAGTTCGGAATCGAGGCTTTCTTACTTTCAAAGAAAATTTCTTTTTGCTGTTGATGATAAATGTATTTACATTACAAAGTGAATGCTTCAATGCAAAATAGGAACATTCATAATTAATTTTATGAAAATTTTGCACCTCTTCATTTACTCTGTATTAAATGACGTATGTTTAAGGAGTTTAAAAGTACACTTGCTTGAGAATACAAAGGATACCAATGGGAATTTTTCCTTTGTAGTAATTTTCTAATTTAAATGAAGTTATGTTGTTTATATCATATAAAGGATATTCTTATGTAAATTTAAATGCAATTTTATTCTATGTTCTAGTATTTTTAAGAAGTATTCTATTATTTTCAAATTATGATCTGTATGTCTGTTTTTCTTCAACTCTAAAAAAGAATATTCTTACATAATTTTTAAAAAATATGCAAAATGTGAATTCATATGGAAATCATTTAGAAAATAAAATAACTTTAGCAGTATTCCTCAGAACACATATCGTAAATGTTAAAGTTTCCTATTATTTAAATGAAGATTAATATTGTTCATCACATAACGAATATTTTTATGTAAATTTAAAGGGCTTTTATTATGATATTGTCTTATTTAAATAAAGTATCCTGATACTCAATTCAGGATCTAGTTATTCACTTTGAATGTGTATACCTTCATGCTGTTGACAATAAACAAATTTACATACAGAATGTTTTTCTACAAAGCGAAAGAAGAGTATTCTAATTCAGTGAAATAAAAAATGAGCTTATTTTTTATATTCCCTGAATTCATTTCTATTGATATAGTAATTGTAAAAATTAGCTTTAGCTTTATTGCAGACAGCAAATGTTATTTATTTGGAATATTTCTTTGTTACAGATTTTATATGTAAAAGATCATGATATGTGTATATATTATAAAGAATAATTTATGTTAATTTAAAGCATGTACCATACTCTCTTATTTTGAAGAAGCATGTTGCCGATCATATTATTCTTTTTAATGCTGTTTTTGCTATTATGTTTATTTTCTTATTGTACTAGTAAAACTATGTACTAGTTTTCTAATTTAAAAGAAGATTAACTGTCTCATCCTCACTATAGAATCTAGATATTAAAAATTTAATAAAAACCAAAAACAGAATTAAAAAGCTCTGGAAAAATTCAAGTGATACTAATCTTTTAAGGTAATTAAAGGAATTTCAAGGAAGTATCGAAAATTCTTTATTTAAATTCCGAAATGAAAGTTGTACTGCCTTTTTAGAATCACACTTCATCCGGAAGACAACTCACTATACACAATGATTAGAAGAATTAAAACTAATGATCACACTCTTCTGCCTATCAGTAGTCCGCATGGTATCGTTTATAAGACAAAAAGTAAAGGTAATGTTTTTGCTGAAAATTTATATGACATTCTTCATGTTTATCATGAATGTTACGTTAAATATATGAATATCAACGTTTATATATATATATATATATATATATATATATATATATATATATATATATATATATATATATATATATATATATATATATACTATTATGGCTGTTCTCTTTCGGAAAAATTGTTTATAAATATTTATGTAATGTTATAATTTTCTTGAACATACTTTGTAAGGAATTGTTTTTTAAATTTTGATTTCACTTGTTCTTGAATGCGCGTATTGTGTCACTAGATGTGATATCTCATAAATTTTCTGGTAAAAAAAATTTGCTTATGCTAGTAAATAAAAAATAATTTTAAATGTAAAATCACAAAGAAACTTTTTCACGCATTATCATTACCGTAATGGCTATAAAGATATAACAGAACATTCTAATAACCAATTTTCTAAAATTTGTATTTTACAAAATATTAACTGCGCAAAAGTATAAAAAAATATCTAGATAATATTTGTTTAGTTAAATATAACCGATCGTACTTGGGAATATTAAACTACACGAAAATAAATACAAGTATTATGTAATCTATTGAATCATTACCAGTATGTAGAAAAAAATTTACTACATAAATAAACAAAAGTTTTTTTGATAGAAGATAGGCGTTTCTTGGCTATAATATTCTAAACCGCGATATATATTATTTATATATAGTGCTGTTGAGTGAGAATTTTGAGGATTGCCTTTGGACCGATTGTCTTGAGGAAGAATTTTCTTCTGCTTTCGTTTTCTTTAAGAAAATCTTCAAAGTATTGTTTTAAATGAATGACGAGTGCTTCATGTGGTGGAAGGGAAAGGGGGTGGAAGTGAGGATCGTACATGGAGAAAAACAACATAACAGGGGTAACGGAAAGTTTTCTATCTGTTTTAATAGTATTTGAAAAATTAAATTATATCAAGAGAGAGAATAATTATGCGAAAATATGAAAAATATCTACAATACTATACAATTACTTACAATATCTCCTAGAATAACATTGGAAAAATTTTTCTTGTATAATTATTATTTGCTTTATTGATGATGTTTTTAACGTGCAGTTCCCACTTCAAATGTTTATTTAGAGTTAGATCTAGATATGTTGAATATTAACTATGGGTATGTTTTCGCCGAACAAAGTCAATTCAGTTTTTCTGTCGCTACGAGTGCTGAGTTTTTTTATTTTTAGTAGTTCTGATTTATTTGCATGGGGACAGTAGACTATCAAAATGTGAAAAATCGACAAAAATATCGATTTTTCTATATTAATTTATAAAAAAATATGTATCATTCTCCATGTACAAAAAGAATTTTTGATTTCAGTTAATTTTAGGCCAAGTTATTAATGTTTTAATAAAGTAAACAATTTGCCACGCCCCTTTTTCACGTTTGCTCGAAAATGTAAACAATGAACACGAGGACACTATATTTGAATAATAACTAATTTCCAATCAAATATATGTATTTCTAGAATGTAATAATATTAAAATATCATATTTTCGCTAATAATTGTTTGATTAACACTATTAAAACTTGAAAAAATAAGGTATTTATTTTGTAAACAAACAGTTTTGTAGTTAGCCCAGACTAGGTTTAGGTGATAACTAGGATCATCAGTTTTCATAAAACATTTTTTAGTGGAACCAAGAATCTCCAGGAGCTAGTCACTTACAACGATCTCGCGCATATAATCACAATTTGTGATTTTTGTAATAGGGACACTAATATCTATTGCTAATATTTAGGCACAAAACATTTAATTTCATCAAGTAAATTCACAGTATCATTACATATTTTCTCCAAACACTATGCCTCTTCTAGTATTATAGTCTAACTAGTATTGTAGTAAATCATTTGATGGGCCTGAAAAGTGCCTTTCAG
>JAJQOW010000454.1:50000-112548 GCA_037975125.1 Latrodectus hesperus | reverse complement strand
TAGATATATATATTTATATATATATATATATATAGATATATATATATATATATATAGATAGATAGATATAGATATAGATATAGATATATATATATATATATATATATATATATATATATATATATATATATATATATATATATATATATATATATATATATATATATATATCTTTCGCTAACACGAAGAGATTTGATAGTTTTCCTACACGTAAGCAGGCAACATATAGCTGTCCATGTGAGAAACATGTGTTTTTCAAATCCAAACCGAATATAGACATTGTTTTGCCTATAGATTTATTTATGGTCATCGCAAAAGCTAAACAAATCGGAAATTGGAGCCTTTTAAACGGTATTGGAGATTCTGACGCTATCAGAGGAATACGTGGCCACAGGACGATATCTCCTTTAAATTTTACCGTCAAAATTGTTGCTTCGAGAATATTTTCGGTCATTTTTTTATGACTAAGCGAGTACCGTTACATAATTGAGGTGGGTTTAACTTACGTAAAAGAATAATTGGTGAAACAATTTTCAATTGAAGATTGTATGATGGCATTCCTGGCATATCCAGAGAATTCAAAAATTCAGTTGGAAAGTTTACGGCTTCGTTTTCCTCAATAACTGTGTCGATTGATTTAAAAAACATCAAATCACCGGGCAACATCTGTTGTACATGGAGGTTAATTTCGTTCACATCAACGTTTCTTGCTGCCAAAATAGCACGATTCCAGAGCCAATTATCAAATTATAAAATAAAAAAAATAAATAAAAGGCTATCAAGAAATACTTACATGTTTACGAGGTGGTATGAAAATTAGTAGAGAAAAACAGCAATAAATAAAATTTTATTTTACTATTTATAATATTAAAAATATTCAAATTGAACACTGCACAATAATAACACAATACAAAGTATAATTATAAAAATGATTCACGAAAAATTGTTACAGTATGATTATAGATCATGAAAATATATGTAAATTATATATTTAACCACGCGCTTGCGCACGCACGTTAATTTTCTCTTGAAGATAGTATAATCTTGAAAAATAAACACGTCGCCATCTGCCGAATACGTGTGCAACTTAGATGCTAAATCGCCAACTATTTGGAATTTACAGAACTAATTGATAAATAAACACTAATATCGTATAATAAATATTTCGATCAATAATTAAGAGATAAAAACTATTCTATCTTTTAAGTTGGACCATATTATAAATGGTTACAAAATTTTATCAAAATCGGTTCAGTATAGTTTCGGAGTTTATCGGGAACATACATCGTGACATACGAAATTTTTATAAACAGTAAGACCCCGCTTAACGCGGGGGATACGTTCCATCAAAGTACAGCGTAATGCGAAACAGCGCTAAACGAGGCTATCTTTACATGTAAATATTGGGAATAGGGGAAGATGGCTAGGAAATTGGTTAGGTATTAAATTTAAAAAGTATGTTTTTTTAATAAAAATAAAACCAAACATTTATTTCTTAAAGCCCAAATTAATACCACATTATTATTTCTTGCAAATATAAAAACAAAATATAAATAACAAAACGAATATTCTTAAAAAACAGATAAAATTCATAGTCAGTCATATTTAGTTATCCTTCCGCGTTTTCAGTGTTCTGCCTTTTTGTGACAAAAGCATCTAATGTTGTTTGCCTTTTTCTTTTGCGTTGTTCTCTTAAAAGTTCTTCATAAACGGATAGAGCATCTCTAACATCACGCCTTACTTTTGAGCTCCTGTCAAAATTCGGATCATTTTTAATGAATTGATCCATTATTTCAGTTATGGTAGACAAACTCCTTTTACAAACGCCATCGAAAGTTCTTTTTGCTCTTCTTCTAAATCACTGCTGTCAACATTTTTGTTTTCTTCTTGTTCAGTTAATTCCTTGAGCTCATCATTAGAAAGACTAGCCGCTGCTTCTTGAATTGTTTCTTCGACATCTTCCACATTTACCCCTTCAAAACCGGTTTGCTTCGTTAATTTCACTATCTCTTCCACCATTTCATCATCATCGACAGAGTGTCCAACGTCATCGCTCTTACTTAAATCCGACCAAATATTCTTCCATACTCCTTTCAAAGATCTTTCTGTTACCTCATTCCAAGAAAGGCCTATGTTTTCTACAGCATCCACGATGTTGTAGTTTTTCCAAAATTCTCTTATGGACTGGTTCTCTTCTCCGTCTGTTTTTTCAAACATTTGCTTAAAGGTTCGCCGCAAGTAATAAGCCTCAAAATTTGATATAACGCCTTGGTCCATTGGTTGAATTAAGGCAGTTGTGTTAGGCGGCAAGAAAACCACTTCGACTGGAATGCATGTTGTTAAGTCTGATAAATTTGTTGGGTGGCTTGGAGCATTATCAATTAACAGAAGTGCTTTTTGTTTAAGTTTTTTAATTTCGCAATAACGTTTAACAGACGGGCAGAAATATTTAGTGAACCAATCCTAGAAAATTTTCGCAGTTATCCATGATTTTTTATTAGATTCCCAAATTTCAGGTAAAGTTGATTTAGATATACCTTTCATCGCTCTTGGGTTTTTGGAATGGTAAATTAGTAATGGTTTTAATTTAAAATCTTCGCTTGCGTTAACACCTAGTAGAAGGGTTAAGCGATCTTTTGCAGCTTTAAATCCTGGTGCCCGTTTCTCTTCACGGGATAGAAATGTTCGTTTCGGCATTCTTTTCCAAAACAAGCCTATTTCATCAACATTAAAAACCAATTCTGGAGGATAGTTGCCTTCTTCAATTATTTTTTTTAATATCGCTGGAAATTCAGCCGCCCCTTTTGTATCACCACTTGCTGTTTCTCCTGTAATCTTTATGTTGTGAAGGTTATTTCGATGTTTAAATCTATTAAACCATCCTCGACTAGTAACGAAAATTTCACTTGTGTCAAGTGTCTCAGCCTGAATGTAATTAAAAATTCTTCTAGCTTTTTCCATTTTGATAGATTGGCTTGATGACATATTGCGGTCAATTTCGTCGTCAATCCATATAGACAGTCGTTTTTCCATTTCCTCTATGATATTATTTCTAGAACGGGTAATTCTAGTAGCAGAGCTTGACGTAGTTGTAGTTGCCGATGACAGTATTTTTTCTTTATTCTTCATGATGATCCTTATTGTTGAAGTTGGCAAATTCAATGAAGCATTAATTAGAGTTTGACATTCACCAGAATCTAATCACTTTCATTTTAGTTTTGAGTGAAATGCTTTTTCTGGTTGCTTTCTTTTTATTTTCATTATCACCCATAGTAAAAACTAAAGATCAAAATATTGGACACTGTAATATAGTATTAAATATGTAAATTAATACCTACTTACAATAATGTCAACAAATGTTTCCAATAATAAAAATATGTCTGTACAATACCGCACCAAATAAGAAACACAAGTACACTCTTTTGGATATGTGTTTGAAACCTATCACTGCATAATATTTTGGGGAATCCCCATATGATGCGAGTGATTTCGTGGAATCCGGGTTGAAATAAAAGAGCGCTAAACAGAAACAGCGCTAAACGAAACAGCGTTAAGCGGGCTCTTACTGTATACAGAATTGCTGACCCAGCCACGCGTTGCAGTGGCTGAGTAATTATAATACATTGAATCAATTTTTTACTAACTCCTTGGTACAATCAAATTAATATTTTCTAAAAAAATTTAGAATAGGTTCATTCATAGGAGATTAAAAATAAAACGTTTCACCAAAATTTAATAATAATAGGTAAATATCGAAATTTTGAAATTAAGCACAAATCAACATATACTTTCTGAATTTACATTTTATTCATCTTATATTAAATTATAGTTTGTAATCAGTGACTTACTTATAAAATATACTATATAAATTAAAGACATCTAAAAATAAATTGTTATAAATGAGGTAGATAACATTGACATCGAACTATTATTATTTCAATTTTAAATTATATTAAAACTAAAAACTTTTTCCGCGGCATTATACTGAAATAAAAAAATTAAAAGAATTTATCATTTGAATAAATAAATTAGATCAAAATGTACTGCTGAATAAATTAATAATTATCAAATTATAAAATAAAAATAAAAAATAATAAAAGGCTATCAAGAAATACTTACATGTTTTCGAGGTGGTAGGAAAATTAGTAGAGAAAAACAGTAATAAATAAAATTTTATTTTACTATTTATAATATTAAAAATATTCAAACTGAATACTGCACAATAATAACACAATACAAAGTATAATTATGAAAATGATTCACGAAAAATTGTTATAGTATGATTATACATCATGAAAATACATGTAAATTCTATATTTAACCACACGCTTGCGCGCGCACGATAATTTTCTCGAAGATGGTATAATCTAGAAAAATAAACACGTCGCCATCTGCCGAATACCTGTGCAACTTAGATGCTAAACCGCCATCTATTAGGAACTTACAGAACTAACCAATAAATAAACACTAATGTTGTATAATAAATATTGAGATCAATAATTAAGAGATAAAAACTGTTCTATCTTTTATGTTGGATCATATTATAAATGGTTACAAAATTTTATCAAAATCCGTTCAGTAGTTTTGGAGTTTATCGGGAACATACATCGTGACACGATATTTTTATATATATATTGATATATATATTATATATATATATATATAATATATATATATATAATATATATATATATATATATATATATATATATATATATATATATATATATATATATATATATATATATATATATATATATATATATATATATATATATATATATATATATATTATCGTACTAATATTAAGACCATTGTATCTGGTTCTGTTATTTTTGTAGGTTGTATAGTTCTCTAGTTTATAAGTTTGGTTCCCCCCCCTTCCGTGAGTTTCGGTCACCACATAAAATCTAAAGTTCGGTAAATAAGAGGACAAAAGGCTTTAAAAACTAATAGGCAATGGAATTTACGTATTTATAAAAAGTGAAACGTTTCGAGTATCAAGGTTTTGCTAATATTAAATTGATTTTTACAATTAAAACTTGGAACAATAAAAACAAGCCTTAATCATTAATGAATTTTCATGGCTAATTTTATTTTGATTTAACAAAATGCATTTCTTCTTGATTTCGTTACCTGAATTTAGCTTTTCTATTGTGAATTTAGAAAACAGTTCTTTTCAAAGCTAATTATTCATATATATTAACATAAGAATTTTGTTTATAAGAATAATCTAGGAAAAGATCATCGAAATTAGCTGAGAAAGCTGTACCTAAGGAAATAGGCCGAGCTGGCAGCCGAATGGTTAGCGCTCTTGCCTTCGGTTCAACAGTTCGTGGGTTCGAATCCCACCTTGGGCATGGATGTTTGTAGTGGTTCGGAATCCACTTTAAACCGTAAGTCCCGGTCTAATTAGCCTTCGTGTGCAAAAAATGACCGTTGAGCGATAAAGAAACCAAACCAAACCTAAGGAAATAGTTAACCGAAAATTTTCCTTTCCACAAGTAAATATTCCAGAATGTTAAGGAATGGTGTTCCTGCTGGAAGTTGGAATATGTGTATCATTACGGAAAAAAGTGTTTCTCCAATCTTCTCAGGAATTGTGCGTTTGCTGTTTAACTGTATCCATTTACTAAAATTCAGAGGAATTAGAACAGAGAAATTTTGAGAGGAATTAGAACTTCTCCATAAGTTATTAAATCAAAAATTTTACTCAACACTTCTATTCTAAGAGGAACATTGTCTCGAAAATTTGATATCAGCAATAAAGTTGAGCCAGTTTTTTAAGATTTCGAAAAGTCATGCCACAGGGAAATTATTGTCTCCAACGCTGTAGTGAACCATTGTCCAAAAAAACACATTGTATAAAAAAATTCTATTCAGTTTAAAAATGAAATGTTCCAAGATGAATTGTTAAAAGAAAGCCACATGGTCATTAGGAAAGCACTTTTAAATTCAAATGTCTAATTACATCGTTTTTGTGTCATATGATAGAGCTGTTCACAAATGAGGTCATTCTTCTATATATGGTATGTGAACAGTGATTTATTTATTTTCAAGTTAGGTAAAAGTCTTCGAAGTTATGGCAAAATACTATTTGGAGTGTAATAGTACATCTCGAAATTTCAGGAAAGATAATGCTAAATTTCTCATTTGAAATAACCACAACAAATTAAAAAAAAAATTCAGGTTTTTTTTCTGGGAGCATTGAAATGATTGCTACATCTTGCATTTGGAAACGAAATCTCTGACTTAATATGTTATACACAGCAATTATATTTGACGGTGATTCTAAAACATTCATTCATTTGAAGGAAGAGAATATATATCAACATTCATATTGTAAAAGATTGAATAGATCATGTTGCTAAAATAATTGGGACTGCATTTTGTAATGATATTAAAGACCGAAAATTGACATTAAGGCAATTTGAAGGAAGAAACAGCTGTGAATTTCTAAAGCTTTTAGGAAAGTGACAAACGATAAATATATGGATATTTAAAAGATTAAAACTTAGATTTTTGCAAATCTTTATCACTGTAAGTCAGCCGATAGAAAGCCCCAATATAACAAATATCGAAAAGGAAGATTATTATGGTTTTTTAAGTAAAAACCTTGACAGGTAATGAAGCATCACAAAGTTGTACTCTGATAAAAACTAAATTTTCGGAAAGAGTTGTCAAGAACATATTACCACCAAGAACTTGCTTTTGGGGAAATTCTCCATTTTGTTTCTGTGAAAACTAAAAATGCAAATAAAAGTCCTCATGGTCGAAAATTTGAAATACAAAAATTTCCAGCGAAAAACAATTTCTACAATAAAATGATAAAAAGACTTCCAACTGACATTTTCAACAAAATAACATTCATACTAACTAACATTTTCAACAAATGACTTAGGCTATTTTCCATCTCGCAGGAAAGGAAGGATCTGTAATTATCATGCTCCCAAAACCAAGAAAAGTCTTTGCAGTGCCCAGCAACTGTTGGCCCATCAGCTTACCCTCAATTTAAAAAAAATGTTTGAAGAAATCATATACATTGGAATCAAATGTTATCTAGAAAAACTTCCAAACAAAAACTTTTGAGACCAAATTATACGGATAATCGTGTTAATAGGAAGAGACTTCATGAGCAAAGAAAAATTACGATTTCGTCATGCTTGATATTTATGAAAATGTTTTGATGGCTTAAAGCATGATGCATTAACTTAGAAGCTAATCAACTTAAATTTCAACGGAAATATCATCAGTTTCATTAAAATTTACCTACAAAGAGGAATTCAGAGTTAACAAAATGTATTCAACTACAATGACGATAGAGACCATTTTTCTTTAATACAGTATCATCCAGGTACTTTTCTTCTATTTATTAAACGCAGTAGAGTTCCCTCTCGATAAACTTGATTATAACAGCGTGTTTTGCAGAGGACAATGGCATCATCCATAAATCTAAATCTATCAAACTTGCTATTAAAAAAACTACAACAAAAGCTAGAAAACGTAAAAGACTGGTGCACTAGGTGGAAAATAGAAATTGATATCAGTAAATAATTTCTGTTAATAATTAAAAAATCGAATAAATAAACAGAAAAACTGATCTCTACATATCCGAAAAAAGAATCCCAATAGTTAAAAATTGAGAATATCTGAGGCCTACGTATAATTAATGAAAATTTATCAAACAATTCGCATTTTAAAAATAAAATAAGTAAAGCAACTGCAATGTTACTCAAGTTATGATCACTAATCTGTGAATATACTTAGCCAACATTAAAATAAAAATATTAAGATACACTTCCATGATTAGACCAATACTGACATACGCATTTCCAGCTTGGTGCACTATAGAGCAGAACAAGAATGAAACTTCTAAATAATCTTCAAAACAGGACCCTAAGGAATATGATAGGAGCACCATTTTACTTAAAGAATAAACATCCATAAGGACCTTAATATTGGCACTTTGAAACAACACATTCTCAAAACTAAATATAATTATTTTCTACAAAGCTGAAAACTGCGCGTCAGTTTCATACAACGGAACATTCAATTACGTATATATTAAACAAGATGTAAAAACAAAACAAATAAGTTATTCTGAAATCTTTTATTTGTTTTAAAATTATAAAACACTTTTTCTTAATATTTTCCTTCTCTTATTTACACTATTTAAACAATAACAATTTAAATATTTTATTTATAGGTATATTCTCTTGCTCTTGATTCGTTTCAGAGTTCCGTTGACGTGACAGAGTGTAAATTCCGTTTTTCAAAGAAATTTACTCTGAATGCTTTCAAAAGTGCACATTACGAAAAAAGAATAATATGTTATTGTTCTTATTTTTGGTTCCCTTTTCTGCTCAATAATAAAAGTAATTTATAGAAGCTTTAATGTCGAAGTAAATAACACGCATATGCGTTAACAAATGGTTTTTTTTTTTTTTTTTTGAAAAATTTAATGGTAATTTTTTGTAAATAATAAAATATATGTTTAATAGTTTTTTTTGTTTCTAGTTATTTTTTTATTATATTTCGTATCAAATAAGGAACTATCAAATATTTGAACAAAATGGGGAAACTCTTAGAAGTTTTGCTGACTTTGAATAGTCAAGTTGTGCTATTGATGTTACTACAATAAGTTAAAGGAACTGTTATTTTTATATTTAATGCTTCTGCTAGGGTTTAGTCGGTGTAAATATGATATCCCCATCATTATTTTGATCGTAGTGTTGCCGATTTCAGTATTTTTTTTTTTTGTAGTGCTGATTTTTTTTTGTAGTGTTGCGAAATTCAGTTTTTGTTACTTTTTTTATTTTTTGGTTGCCAGATTTCGTTTTTCTCGTGTTTTACATAATTCTTAGGTTATATGTGTGCTATGTTTCAGTGGCAACTGCATTTTTAGTTTCACTTCGAGTTTCTTTGTTCTAACTTTCCTTGCTCTTTGTTCTACGTTTCAATTGGAAGCCATTTGATTGCTGTTTGCTGTTGTGTAAACAAGTAGAAAATTCCCCTCAGTTGTGTTTCGTGGTCGCCAGCGTCCAAGCATCGTAATTTTTTTTCTTTTTACAATTTCATTTACTTTATTTGTTAATTATATCTTTTTATTTGGTTTATTTATTATACATATTTTTTAATTTATTCATATATTTTCTTTTATATTTTTAAAATCGTAAACTATTCTTTTTTCCCAATTTCGTTTACCAAATTTATTATTACCTTATACATTTTTGTTAATTTATTGTTATATTTCTATAATGTCTCATGTGCATACTGTTGTTGAGAAATTTCAAGAGATTATTTTACCTAAAATTAAAGAAACTAATGATGGGTATTTTATTTTTTCAAGCTCTAGACCAACAGTTGGAAAACCCGGAATTGTTAATAGAATTTTTTTATTTCAATTATCTCAGGATTCACAATTATTAATTAATTTTTTAAGGAAAAATGGATTATTAAAAGACGCGAATTGCAGAAAATGCGGATCGGAAATGAAGATAACCCCAAAGAAAGGTTACTAGCATGGTTTTTTCTTTAACACGTAAGAAAAGTATTGCTGGAAAACAATGTAATTCAGAAAAATCTATTTGCCATAATTAGTGGTTTACACATTCGAAATTAAAATTGTTCAAAATTTTATTCATTGCATACGAAATTTTGAGGGAATCTAAAACACAACAGATAGTTGAGGAGTAATCCTTCGCAAAATCTACTTTAGCCAATTAGAGGCAATTTATTAATGAAACAATTTTATATTACATTGAACTTTCTTCAGAAAAAATAGGGGGAAGGGTAAAATTGTTGAAATAGATGAATATTACTGAAGGGTTATGCCAAATGGTTATTTTTCCATAACCTCTTAATACTGTTATATTTTGAGCTGATAAAAGTTACCAATAACTGTTATAATAGAAGGAATGAAATCGGCGACTTTTAATAGGCTTAAAAATAGTGATAAACTTTACGTTTTTATGTAGGAACACTTTCATATCGCCAATAACCAGCTATTATTGGCGATATTAAGATGTTATTGGTGATAATGAACTGTTCTTGGCGATGTTTAGGTAAATTAAATAATATGTTGGCAGTCAACTCATATAGAATGGCACGTGGTAAAATATTTGATTTTAAACTGAGTGATATATTGTTAGTTAACCAATCAAACTTCTTACTGTGCCTTGTTATGAAAATCGTAGAAATTATATTTTGATGACTAGTATTTCTAGGAAATATTGCTATATCATTTTTAGCCATGATTTTTACATCAATTATTAGTTTTAACTATTTTAAGGATTTTTCTACGCAAAGGAAAATCAATCATGCTTTTCTTGTAAACACATTTAGTTTAAAGTTTAATTTCCTTTCGTAAACACTTTGTTTTTTGTGGACATATAAATGAAAGACTCTTTAAAATTTTAATAACTTATTTATTATGAATTTTATCAAAACATACATGGAAATATTATAAGAAATTTTAAATTAAATAATTTTCATAGGTAATAGACCATTTAATAAAAGGACTTTTTTCATCACAGCTATTGTTAAAATTGAAATGATTATAGGTGTGTATGAGAAAAACATGTATTAAATAATTGAAAAAGTTATTTTTCATTTACCTATGTGTACCTAAAACTAAATCTTCAATAAAAGCTGCATTTGCACGGATTTGCACGGGGTTAAAAGTTTAAAATTCAAGTAACAATTGTGTGTGTGTGTGAGATTTTTAACTTAATTTTTAAAGTGTCTTTTAAGAAAATGTTCTTCATTGAAAAATTTCATGATTAAGAAAAACATGCAGTATTAATTAGACATGTAAAATCAAGATTTACGATATATATTTTGATTAAAATAAATATTTTAATCAATATTATATATTTTTATGCAACGCTAAATATTGTGTTCTTATTAAAACTATTTTAAAAAGTTTTAAGATATATATATACGTTTTTAGCATTGTACCACTCTTTATTTCCGTTTAAAATTTCAAATTATTTTTTCTTCATTGTTTAGTTTTCCTTTAGTTGTTAGATTTGTTTTTTACAAAGTACCGTAGCAGTTTTCGGTTTTTTCTAATTGTTTTAAAGAAAACCCCCAAATCTGTTTCTTACACAACTGCCACTTTTTAATCAAACCCCAGAAATTTTCAACCCATAACTAATGAAATATTCATTTCACATAACATTCTAAAATTTATTTATTTTAAATAATTATGTATTTCACAGATATTAGCTTATATTTTAATATATTTGGCAATGGTCTTTTTTTGCATTTTCTTTTCAGCACTTGTATAATCAATATTTTTCTTCGCCATAATTCCCTAAACTCACTTCTTTGCTACCTAGAGAGGGGATAACCTAATCGTGGTAAACGATGTTAGGCTTTCTACACATTCACAAGAGATTTATTATTAGAAAAACATTTTTTTTTATGGTTTGATTTATTCATGTGTGAAGCAAAAGAATTTTCTTTAAACTCCCAACTACCTTTCTACTGTTCATAAAATATTTCATTAATTTTCAGTACATAAAAATTCTTCACAATGATCCTACTTTTAGATACCTCTATATGTGAAACGATAAAAAAGATAAAAAGAAATATATTTATATTAATATTTAAATGAATGAATATTAACTTTAACTATATTAATATGATTTTAAGAATTCCATATTAAAAAAAAACTTAATAAAGGTAAGCTTCAATTGATTAATTGACTATATAACTGAAAGACAAAAAAAAATTCTAAAGCATTTTGAGAGCTACTATTCTCTTAATACAAAAACTACTAATTTCTCACAATCATTTAATAGAATCGAAACAAGATGATCACTGAATATTTTATTATTGCTATTTTATCTACTGTAGACACGAATTTTCAGCGGTTTCATATTATATCAAGTTCTGAAAAACAAAACGCATGTAGAATGATATCAGAAAGAATACTGTTGCAGGAAAAATATATGAAGTAATTAATGTGCTCTTTAAAGAGTAATTTGTTCCTTAAGAATATTTTATTTTTATAAATGTATTGATATTTTGATTTGTGTCTTACTTATTTTTGGCTACACATTGGAAACTTTTTTCATTATAAATTATTTTAATTAAACTGTTTTATTCGGTTTATTTTATATTAATATAAGCATCCCTTCGAAATAATTGCTTCTGAGTAATTTAATCTGCAGCTTAATGATTATATTTACTAATACATTTTAAAATAAACTATTTCAACTTCCGTTAATAATTAAATTTTGACAATATACAAACACATAAGTGCAAATATATTAATATAAGTTTTATATTACTGTAAATATAAAATGAGTAAAGTAAAATAAAAAAGCTGAAATTTATAACTATGTTTTTAATGGTCTAAAATAATGTTTGCCAAGCTTTCGTGAACTGATTTGTTTCTGAAATTTAATAATATGCAATATATGTTTAAAAAAATGATATGCATATTTTATTACAAAAATTAAATTTAAATATATTTTATATGTATTTAACAATTGTAAAGGAATTCACATTAAATAAAATTCATTCATTTATATATTATTATTTTTTTATTTTAAATAATTGGAAAATACACCTCAGTTTATAATTTTAACTTTTATGTTAAAGAAACTACTGATTTGCTTCTAATTTTTTAATATTTATTTATATCATCTAATATGCATTTAGCTGTTTACATGAAGACATTCTAAACGAACTTATTGAAATATAATTAAAAGTTTCTCCTATGATTTTTTTCTTCATTAAAATATTTTAAGAGAATTTATAGTCTTTTGTCAATTACTCTCTAATCCGGAACTTAATTACTTTTTTTAGAAATCACCTTTCATTTTATGATCGTTTTTTGATAAATGTCTAAATATTTCTAGTAAGTGTTATATTATTTTATTTAATTACATCTACAGGAAAAATTACTAAAAAAATATGATGACTGGCATGATTATAGTAGTTACGTATGCCTTTTATTTGTATACAATATATATATATATATATATATATATATATATATATATATATATATATATATATATATATATATATATATATATATATATATATATATATATATATATATATATATATATATATATATATATATATATATATATATATATATATATATATATATATATATATATATATATATATATATATATATATATATATTCATAATAATTTTTTGTCAGTTTGAAATGCTAATTACATTGTACTTAAAATAATAGATTTTGCATTTAAATTTTCAAGGAAATAGCAAATTAAATTGAAAGTAAATAAAATATTAAATGAAATATTTTGAAAGTTTATATCTTTGTTTATATATCAACAATGAAATATTTATTAAATATATATATTTGGAATTTTTATAAAATAGCGAATTCCTTTAGCCAAGATTTTTTTCACAAAAATAATTTTTCGTAATTAAGGAATCTTAAAATGATTAAATTTTGATTTATGTTTTTAAAATTTCTTGTTATGGTGAGGCTGAAATTTTTAATCTATAAGGAATCATATGAATAATACTCTTATATATTCTTTTAAAATTTCTAAAATTATAGGAAAATTGACACTCCTAATTCCAGAATATTTTCCAAAATAACAATTCATTTAGTCAAGATTTATTTTGACAAAAATAATTAGAGTTTTAGAAATCACATAATGAATAACATTTCTTATATTCCTGAAAAGTTTTCATAGTTTCAGATTGTTTTTAAAAATAATTATTTATTTAAACAGATATTTTTTGACAATAATAATTTTTAAGGTTTAAGTAATGAAATAATATCCGATATACACACTTTAAAATTTCTACACATATAAATGAAGTCAAACTGAATTATTAAAATATTTCAGTTTGACTTCAGTTATAAGTATACAAATTTTAAAGTGAGTATAATTCTAGATTTTTTCCAAATTAATTACCATTTTTAAATTAAAATACATATATCTATGAAAAATATTTCCTTCACAAGACATTTCTTCCTTTAATGAATTCAAAAGGGATAATTATTCCTCTTAAAAATAAATATCCTAAAATTTTTCCCATCTCAAATATATTGCAAGCATAGCGGGAACAAAAGATTCGAAAAATGTCAAAAATGAACAAGGAAACCAGTTTTTCATTTTTTAAATCGACAAATGAAATATTACTTTCGAAGTAATGAAATATTGTTTAGCAACACACACACACAATTAACGTTCTTGAAATAACGAAAATCAACTGTGCCAAAATAACTTTTCCTTATTACATAATAATTTTCTTCAATAACGAGAACGAGCTGTTGTCAAAGATGTCTAGACAACGTGCTGTTACTGATGTTCCAGTGAACAATAATTTTAATTTAAAACTAATCCGCCAACTAAAGCGATGTTGTTGTTGTCGTGTGCCAGCTAAGCTGGCATTATTACATTGTGGGGTGCGCTGCCCCACTTTTCCAACTGAACCCTATTTTGGTGTGGAGTCCGACTTCCTCAGGACACACATGCCATAGGGACCCGTTTATAGGGTAGGGAATCATTCACAACCTATTTATGGTTGGAATGACAAAGACGGGATAGAAAGCGAGAAAGTACACCAATGACCGAACCGGGATTCGTACCCAGTACCTCCCTATCCGCAGTCAGGCACGCTGACCATTATACAAGTTGTGTGGCAACTAAAGCGATTAATCGTAAAATTGCATGACACCTTCTCATGGCAGCTCAGAGTTATATACATGTTTGTTATTAAATAATTCTATTTATAAAATAACTGATTATTCTAATAAGAATTACTAACATATATCTGTCTTGAAATAACAATATATGTCGATTATCTCTATTGTACTAACAGTGAAACACTGTGAGTATAGCGAGAGGTCGCAATCTAACGTTAATATAAACACAAATTATATTTCCAAGCAAATATTTAAGAAAAGGGTTATAAATTTCAATGTTAATTATTTGACTCACCATTTCAAGTATTTGTTTGATAGGATTATGAACAGAGTGGTCGTATGTGTAAAATGCATTTTGGTGTGTATATTGATATAAAATAAGTTTAATAGAAATTTAGTTAAAAATATAAAAAACTATTTTAAATACAATTTCATTTATTGAACCTAAAACTTACCCATTTAATCGTTCTGTATAAGTATTGTTTCTGACATATTCGTTCACCTAGTACAGGGTGGTTAAAATTAAACGCACAGTACTCAGAGGCTCATAGCTCCGATTCTACTGAACGGATCCGAATGAAATTTAAAATATACGTTATGTAGAACATGCGCTCGAGGTTTTTGCAATAAAAAAGATTAAAATTCTCTCCAATATATGGCGCTGTACTGCGAAAACCATATGCAAATGAATAGCGACTGTATTCTGTTTATAAAAGAGAGATGCATGGTTGAAAGGAATCATTCGTCCGCAGTGAACATGCCGCTGAACAAGAAGGAACGCGCACTGATCGTAAAACTGTTTTATCAGAATGAGAGCAATGCTTCGGCAGCTCTCCGTGCTTCTCGGCGGATGAAAAACTTAAGAAGAGGCCCCATGTCCAGTAGTGCCATTAAACGCATGATTCGGAAATTTGAAGAAACCGGTTCCCTAGACGTTGCTCCAGGAAGAGGACGACGTGCTACATGGCCGGCAACTGTAGATGAAGTTGCAATTGCAACAGCTGCTGTAGCTGCAAGTTCTTCCAATGTGTCGGTAAGTGGCCGCTCAATAGCACGAACATTGAATATTCCATGGGCAATTGTGCGTATGATTTTATGCAAAATTTTGAAGCTCTACCCGTACAAGATGCATTTTGTGCAACAGTTGAAACCTCACGACCACTCTGCTCGTCTGGATTTTGCCTTGTCTTTTCTGGTGAGGATGCAAGTGGATGACTACTGGCCGTCTCATATCTTATGGACAGACGAGGCTCATTTTCATTTAGATGGTGCTCTGAACACTCAGATCTGCCGCATATGGGGTTCCACCAATCCTCATGCCATGCAACAAAAGCCGCTACATTCCCCTTACGTCACCGCATGGTGTGGCTTCACGGCGAACTTCCTTTTGGGCCGGTACTTCTTCGAAGAAGTTAGACGGAACGGGTTTGTTCGGTGTACCGTCACCAGTGACCGCTACGCTAGACTCATGGAAGAACATATTGTCCCGGCGTTAAGGCAACGAGGCTGTTTGACCACCACAGTCTTCATGCAAGATGGAGCAACTGCTCATATGACGCGACGTGCGAAGACTGTGATTCAAGCTCACTTCCCTGATGAACGTGTCATCTCGCGAACTTTTCCCATTGCCTGGCCAGCAATGTCACCAGATCTAAGCCCTTGCGACTTCTGGCTGTGAGGTTTTCTCAAAGATCGCGTCTATCAAGGAAGTGTAACTAAGGAAGCAGAGTTAAAAGCGTCTATCGTACGCCACGTCTCACTAATTCATCCCGATATGTTGCGTGCGGTCCTTGAACACGCGATCGTACGCTTTCAGCATATTGTTGACGACAAGGTATGCACGTAGAGCATACGGGTGTGTAATTCAATAAACCTTTCTTTATTCTTTGAATTTTTAATGTTAACTTTCTTTTTACGTCATTACAGCGCCATCTATTGGCGAAAATTTTAACATTTTTTATTGCAAAAACCTCGAGCGCATGTTCTACATACATATATTTTAAATTTCATTCGGATCCGTTCAGTAGAACAGGAGCTATGAGCCTCTAAGTACTGTGCGTTTAATTTTAACCTCCCTGTATATCCATAAATATTTCTTATATATTGGTCAGAGAGCTTTTTACACACACTAAATTTGCTGCAGATAAACAAACGTAAATTCTGATTTTATTTTTTGATGCATACAAAATAATTTCTTTGTGGATAATGAGATTTTTTGTGTTTAAAAAGTGTTTGTTACTGTTTTTTCAGTTTAACGAGCCTAACTTTCAAACATTCCTTTAGTCTTGTTATGATAAACAATCATTACGAATACAGACATTTGTAAATTTTTCACTTAATTACCTAGAAGTTTTACTAAATATGTAAATGTCATATACTTACGAAAATATAAGATGAATATTGCATTTGGGGGTTTTATGCAGATTCATTCACCCTAGAATGAATGTTAATCCGAATTAATATTAAATAATCTCTGGTTTCCGATATGTTATTGAAATTAGAATTTCGTAATTTGTATTATAATTATAGTTATTCTTGAGTTCATCCAGCTGTTCTCTCTTCAGATTGCGTTTACTACAACAGGTCTAATAACAACAAGCGATTCTATGGTACATAATTATAGGTTTATCACCATGAAGTCGCTTTAAAAAGGTAAAATTTGTCATTGATGCCATCATAAATAAGATTGGATATCAATTTTCTGAAATAGTATGATGGCGCCATTACGTTTTGTTGATATATTCCAGGTCTATATAAACATCCTGTTTAAAAGAATTGGATTATAAGAACCGTGTTTTGCTATTTGTAAACTATATTTTTTTAGGATATGCATTGTATTTTGATTAATAAGTTGTGTATTAGGTAAGCCCTATGGGCAGTATCCTAAAGTTATAATCATAGTAAGGAACAGAGCATACAACACCGTTGTATGCTTTGTTCTTGTTCATATCCGCTGAGCTGGCAGCCAAATGGTTAGCGCTCTTGCCTTCGGTTCAGCAGTTCGTGGGTTCAAATCCCACCTTGGGCATGGATGTTTGTAGTGGTTCGGAATCCACTTTAAACCGTAGGTCCCGGTCTAATTAGTCCTGGTGTGCAAAAAAAAAATGACCGTTGAGCGACAAACAAACAAACTTGTTCATATCCATTGTTCCTCCTAACTTGGACATGTTTTTATAATCTGAGTGCCAATTTATACTTATTCATTGTAAGATGGTGCCAATGGCATTGTATCATCGTTTCACCTGATATAACACTTAGTAGCTATCACTTTAGAATAGGAGTTAGGTAGGCGGAGCCACTGAGATTGGAAGGGCAAAACTCCGAAGGTAGACGCCTTACTTTTTGTATTATTTTGCATTAAATATAATACTGAATAGTCATACATTCTGCAAATTAAATAGATTAATGTCTATTTAAGATCTTTTTCTATAAAATAGTCTAAAATTTATATAAATTGCTAAAAGACATATACACCTAAATTGGAAATTTCAATTTGAAAAAGTAAAAATTAACTACATTTTATCTTTTAAGGATTATTTTTATATTTTTATTCATAAATGTATATTAATTACAGTTGTCTTGGAAGTGGAAATTCTTGTCTTGGAAATTATATATATATATATATATATATATATATATATATATATATATATATATATATATATATATATATATATAAATTTTACATTTATATATATTTTTATTAATTTTACAATATATAGTTTTAATATTGTCCATAGTAATCTTTCTAATTGGTGCACCTTCATTATTAGAAGAAATCCCCTTTAACACTTCCTGCAAGGATATTTGCATGATGTGACATTTTCCAAATCTACTTTTGCTTTCAAGACCATTGTCTTCATAATGACATCAATGTGTGTGGTGTATTTAATCACATGTCCCAAAATTGTGCAGCTTAGCGAAGCAGTTGAGTTCCCTGGTTCTACATGTTCTCATAAGGCGTAACAGCAACGTTGTCCGTATCCTGTACTTGATTTTGTCTTCCTATCCCTTCCTGGGGAGAAAGTGAAAAAGTGCTCATTAATCTGTTAAGATAAGAGACTGTAGTAAATGTGTGTGTAGTAAGGTTATACCTTGTAGAAAAAGGATTCGTGAGACACTAATTTCTTGTATTTTTAATATTAACTGTTCAATTTACGTTTAAACTTTTAATATTATAATATGTAGTGAAAAATGAAGAAATTCCTCTTTTCATTTTCAATTTTAAAAGTACCTGTAATATTGTAGTATAAAAAAAGTTATTCGGAAGTAATATAAAAAAATTCAAATATTAATTTAATATTCAAAAAATATACAACTACCTATATTGAATTTGTAATATTTAACATAATTATTAGCTAATTATAAAATTTTAGGTAGTGTTTTGTGTTTTAATGTTAGTAAAGCAGAAACTACCATCTGGGGGTTTATCTTACGAAAATAGGTAGAAGGTATGTTGTGGAAAAATGAGAAGGCTGTAAGTTTTTCTCCCTTC
Organism: Latrodectus hesperus; assembly: GCA_037975125.1. Lineage (NCBI taxonomy): Eukaryota > Metazoa > Arthropoda > Arachnida > Araneae > Theridiidae > Latrodectus > Latrodectus hesperus. The sequence continues at coordinate 93,396 of JAJQOW010000454.1, read as the reverse complement.
TCTACTTTTGCACAGCGTGATTATGTCGGGGGACACGATTGCGTAAAGGGATCCACTACACAACCAGCATGGTCGGTTTTATTCGTCATACTCGTAGTATTACTTTATGATCGTAGTACAGGTTTCATTGAACTTGTACTATCATATACATGGTATTATGATTGATATGTGTTTTAGAAAATTTTATCTGAATGGACAATTTTTTATTAAATATACATTTATGAAATATTAGAGTTGATAATTTAATATCTCTAATATTAAATATACAATTAGGAGATCTTTTAAATCATCAACTGTAATTTATAATTTAAAATAATGTAACTCCTATATTATTAATCAAAAAAAAATGCTTAAATTTTTTTCTATTTGCAATTGATTACATTTTAATGCATTAGTTATTATGTAATGCTGGTTTTTGAAATAAATTAAAGATCAAAATAGTTGTTGGTGAGTCTCTTATAAATATCTATCTAAATAATAAACTCTTAAATACCTATCTAAATAATAAACAGCTATCTAAATAATAAACTTTATGCTATGAATTTCGGTGAAAGATCCAATTATTAAAATCGAATAAAAAGAAAAATGTAATTAAGATATGGTTTTTAAGTGCCTGAAAAATGTTAAAATTTAAATGATAAAATTTATATTTTATGTTAAAAAACAAAATAATTGGAGAGAGATTTTTTCCCATCTATCACATAATTTTTTTACTTAAGAAAACATTAACTTCTTACTTTATTTAAATGGTGGGAATAAATTTAAAACGAATATTAAAACATTATAACAATAGTACTCTTATAAAATGCCAGGACTGAATATACAATTTGCAATTTCCTAAATTATATTATGATTAAAAAATAAGAAATGTAAACAAAATATTTCATTTATTTGTAAAATTTTTAATTTTTGGATGCAAATGTGTCTATAATATTTATTATAAAATGTATATTGTTTTCTATTTGTATCCCATGTATAGCAATTTAATACAGAGAATATATACCAGGATTAATTAAATGTTAAGAAATTAATAAAATTACAAATTTAATTTACAAATTCTTCATTATTAAACTTAAAAAAATTCAATAAAAAATGAATTGTAAAATGCTATTCATACAAATATTGATAAGGGATTAAGACATCATTCTTGAATTTCATTTCATTCTATAATTTGTTTCTTATTGAATTATCAATGTTTTCAAAGAACTTCAAATAACTTTATTTTAATTAAGATATTGCTTTTTTTTATTTAACTAAAGATTATAATTTATTTGAACACACAAGTGATTTTACTAATGTTATAAGTGTACCGTTTTAAGCTTCAAACAAAACACATTGGGAAAAATTCGCGTTTTGACTCTGAACAGTTATTAAGATGGAAACAAGAGATGCTTTGGTAGATTTAGGGTAATCTGCTCATAAGAACACAGATTTTTTGTAACAACAATGGTTGGTTGGGTTTCTTGGCGCAAGGTCCAAATATGGAAATGCTGCGCCAACATTAAGATTTTTGTAAATTTTTTCCCCCAAAACCCAAGCAACTTTTAAAAATTTTTAAAACAAAAATCATTGCATATATCATTTTAAAATCCATTAATAGCTTATATAATTTTAAACTTATATAATTTTAAAATTTAAGATAGAAATTAAATATAAGGTAAAAATCCTATTGGTCTTAAAAAGCGTATAGGTTCCTATGGGGTGAATCCCCTATTAAACCAAATAAAGTTAAAATATCAGTACTAAAAAAGTGTAAACGTTGTTGGTTAAAATCTAGACATGAAATTAAAATATGATAAACAGTAAATGTGTGTGGTTCAACTTAAGAATCACACCATGGATTTAATTCACTCAATAACAAATGTCTGTGTGTGAAACGTGTGAGTCCGATATGAAGGCGAGTTAATCTTACATCAGCACTTTATGACGGTAAAAGTGATAGTGATGTGAGATATGGGAATATGGTATGGAGTTTGTTTCCGACCTGCAAGTCCCATGATTCTTCCCAAAGAGAACAAATCTTTTTATACCCTTTTTCACATCTGAGAGCGGAATCGATGGTAAAATTGGATCTGCTGCAGCCTTTGCAGCTGCATCCACCCTTTCGTTTCCATCAAGACCTACATGGCTTGGTATCCAATAAAATACTATTTTGTATCCCTTGCCAACAAGGGAATCCAATGCTCTGAAAATTCTCGATACAACAGGATGACAAGTAACGATATTGTTTTTCAAGGCTTCTAAAATACTACAATTTTTCAAGGCTTCAATACAGTCAGTGTGTATGCAAAATTCATGATAATCAACTGTATTCACATGCTGAAGCGCGTAGTAGATTGCTGTTGCTTCAGCAGTAAAGATGGACCAGAATGAATGTAGGCTGTAACTAAAAGCTGTATTAATAAAAACTCCACAGTCCACATGTCCTGCTGTTTTAGAACCATCTGTGAATACAGGTTCGTATGATTGGTACTGACAGCGATGAGAAGAGAACAGCTGTTGAAAAACAATAGGTGTTGTCCGATTGAGCAAAGGTACTATAAATGTTGTCCGATTGAGCAAAGGTATTATAAATGTTGTCCGATTGAGCAAAGTTATTGAGCAAAGGTATTAATAAATGTATTTGTTGGGTCATACCAATGCGGATGAGCAAATTGGTCAATAGATTCAATCCGAATGTCTCATAGGTCTGTGAGCCACTGATGTAATTTGGTTCGGATGAGAAAAGGTGCGATGCTCTTTGGACGAGCATCATATAGTCTCTTAAGACAGTCGTTAGGATAAATTGAACGTAGCAAATGATCAAGGTTCGGCTGAATCTTAGCATAATAACTGAGAGACTGCTGCATTCGTCTCAGGTCTAACGGCATTTGAGGACATACAACGTATAGTCTCTGGACAGGGGATGTGCGGAATGCACCGGAATATATTCTCAAAGCAGAGTGATGAATAGTGTCCAGTCTTCGTAAAGCAGTAGATCTAGCAGATCCATAAACAACACATCTGTAGTCAATGCGGGACAAAATCAAACACTGATAAACATGAAGGAGTGATGTGCGATCGGCACCCTTAGGTGTTTTTAATAACACCTTGGGGATATTAAGCGATCACTCACATTTCTTCCATAAATAACTAACATGTGGAAGAAATCTTAACTTTCGGTCAAAGATAATGCCCAAGAATTTTATTTCATTGACTACTGGTATTGGAGTGTTGTTGATATTTATCATGGCATCATTATAAAGTCTAATTTTTCTATAGAAGTGGACACATCTGCTCTTGCTAGGAGATAAAATTTGGCCATTCTCAGCATACCAGCAGCAAGTTTATTAACTGTGGTTTGCAATTGTCTCTCAATTAATCGCATATTAGACTCCTCACATGATATTTGCAGGTCATCAACAAGCATAGTACCATGTACTGATGATAGAAGCCGATGAAGCATGTTACTGATGAATAAGCTAAAAAGAGTGACACTTAAAATTGAACTCTGATGTACTCCCTCAGATTGTATAAAAGTATTGGGTGTAGAATTTCCAATACGTACTTCAAAAATACGGGAGCTTAAGAAATTCTGTAGGAATATCGGAAGATTACCCCGAAAGCCCAAACCTTACAATAAACGGAGAATTCCATATCGTCATGTACGGTCGTAAGCCTTCTCTATGTCGAAGAAAATAGAAACCAAATGATTTCTCAGCACAAAAGCGTTGCAGATTTGGGTTTCCAAGTAAGTAAAATTGTCTTCAAGAATGGATCTTTCTGTACGATAGCCTCTCTCATTCGTATGAATACAATTATTAGTTTCTAAGACATATACGAGACGGGCATTGACCATACGTTCGAGACTCTTACATAAGCAACTCGTGAGAGCGATTGGTCGATAATGCAATGGCTCTGAAGGATCCTTAGCAACCTTTAGGATAGGAATTACTATTGCTTCTCACCATAATGATGAAAATTCGTTTTCTGTCCAGACTCTATTGAACAAATAAAGTAAATTCAACAGAGAGTCTGGACTTAAATACTGAAGCATGAGATAACTGATTCCGTCTGGTCCTGGACTGGTACTATTGGCCTGCTGTAATGCTTTCTTCAATTCAAACATTCCAAATTCACAATTGTATGGTAAGACTTGTCGATGGTTGAAACAAATTGGTATTCGCTCAGCACGACTCTTAGTCCTCAAAAACGAAGAACTATAAGAGTTCGAATTTTAGACGTTACCAAATGCTTCACCAAGGACGTTAGCAATATTCGTAGCAGAAGAGTATACAGTAGCTCCGGATTTTAAAATGGGAATGGAAAATTCTCTATATATTCCATTGGCTGCTTTCACTTTTCTACATAACTGATTACTGGGTGTGGAAGAAGTTATTGATGATACATAGCAAGACCAGAATTCCTCACTTCGACGACGAGCTCTGCGAGCTAATGCTTTTGCTCTTTTAAATGCGATATGATTCTCCGTTGTAGGGTACCTCCGAAATAATCCCCAGAACTTCATTTGTTTTTTATAAGTTTTTTGACATTCGTCATTCCACCAAGGTTTGCGACGCCTGTTTGGTTTAGAGGAATTTTAGGTATTGCTAAATGAGCTACGTTTATAATTGTATTAGTGACTTTATCCACGCCTTCATTAATACTCTTGATCAATATCATTTCATTATCAATAACTGTTAATTGTGTAAATAATTTCCAATGTGCCCGACTGTACACGTAAGTAGGTAGATGTTGTTTTACACTACTACCTCCAGTCTGGGAGATGACGAGAGGAAAATGATCACTATTATGCAGATCATTTCCAACATTTAAATTCAACAATGTCAGAAGAGATGGTGAACAAATGGCAAGATCAAGAGAATGAAATGATCTTGAGGGTGGATCTTGGGTATATGGAAAAATGTTTTCTCGTCGGTATTAAGTAGACAGAGATTGTTATCTGAAATAAACCTCTCTATCTGCCGACCGCGAGAATTTGTATCATCACTTCCCCACAAAGAATTATAGCCGTTAAAGTCACCAAGCAACAAAAATTATGTTGGCAGCTGATCAACTAAAGCATCGAGTTCCTCTTGGCGGATGACATCATATGGTGGTAAGTACAAACTACAGACTGTAATTAAGCATGTTGTGTGAATTCTCACAGCTACAGCCTGTAGAGTACTATTAATTGGTAGGGTACTGGGGAAATTATTTGATATAATTATACAAATATCACCAGACACTGCACCATCTTCACTACAGTCTTTTCTAATGAAATTGAACCCACGTGTGGAAATGTTGTTGGAAGACTTCAGGAAAGTTTACTGAATTGCTATACATGTGGGGTTATAAGCTGATGCTATAGACTTGATGCCGTCAGGATGTGAACGCAAACCATGGCAGTTCCATGAAACAAAGGAAATTATTGTTTATTTTGAAAAGCTCCTTTCCCGGAGCTGAAAAGCATGTCATCTGACATCTCCACGAACGATAGATCTTCGTCGGATGGCTGCAGATTGACAGCGTCAGCTTCCAGCGACAAGGCTTCACGGATGGATATAGAGGGTCTAGAAGAACCCTCTCTTGATGATTTTAGTTTATATGTCTTCCTAGATTTTGATTTCGCTGAAGGAGCTTTGCTTTTAGTAATGTTTGAAACGGAGGTTTTTGGTCTTGGAGTTGGACTTCGGGGCAATATTGACGAGGTAATTATCACAGTATCAGTTTGTGTGCTAATGGATTTACAAATTTTCCTAGCGGTGGTTGCATAGCTCATTCCAGATTGTGGTGTTCGTGAAGACTAGTTTTCTTGCCTCTGGATATGAAATCTTTTGGTTAATCCTAACAGTGGCGATTTCTTTTTCTAGTATCCAGTGTGGACAATTTCGAGAGCAGGAGGGGTGGTTACCATGACAGTTCACACACCTTTTTGCTGTACAGGTCAAACAATCGTGGCCAATCACCGCGTATCGAGCGTAGGTGAGTTTACCCCTGCAAGCACTCTTCGAGTGTCCAAAGCACTGGTACTGAAAACATCTCAGTGGGTTTGGAATGTACTACCTGACGGATAGATTCATATAAGCCACTTTGATATACTGCGGGAGGTCTGGGGTCGCGAAAGGCAGAATGAGATGCTTAGTTTCAATTAACTTTCCATCCCTTATGACTAGAATGCGCTTAACTCCTCAGACCTTCTGATCTTGTAGGTTTTCAAGGATCTCAGCAGTCGGCGTGTTTAACAAATCCCTAGTAGAAATGACGCAACGTGAGAAATTAAGATTACCATGAGGCATAACAGTCACTTTCAAATTAGCTACATATTGCATATTTGCAATGATTGCTGCTTGGTTATTTGAAGCAACCCTCACTAGTAAATCACCAGAGCGCATTTTCTGGATATTTTTCACCTCACCAACGACTCCCGATATTCCTTTTGATATTAGGAAAGGTGAGACAGTTGTTAAATTGCCCTCTTTCTTTTTAATAATAAAAAATGTAGCATTTATTTCATTTAAAATGTGCTCCCGTGGGAGATAGAAAAAAGCAGAATTCTCTATATAAAATTGATAAAATTTTGGGACCTAACCGCTCCACCCACCACCAAGTCTAACAAGGGGATGCAGACCAGCTGCACCAGTGCTAGCCAGGTCCTATATGCTCACAGTTTATCCCTGAAGTGGCCTCCACCCTTAACGAGTCACCCAGTAGATGTGCCGATCGCTTGATCCATAAAGCCGATTGATGTGCTGAAGACCACAACACACCTTCCGTTTACCTAAGTAATATGTTGGTCTCTGGGAGCCTCAATTTCCAGGACCCTCCTTGCCAGGGACACGGGTCTAATCGCACGGAAAACACGTGGGTGGTTTAATCCCCAAGATGAGCTAATAGTAAATTATTAATAATCATTAGTTAAGAAGAGAATGACTAAAGCTACTCAAGGGGAGCCCTCAACCTCTTACGAGGCAACCACAACAAGGGAGAAAAGGAAGAAAAAGCAGAAGAGTAGAGGAGAGAGGGATAGAAAGAAGAGGAGAGATCACTGGGGTACCTCGGGATTGTGACACCCGTGTTTACCTATAGAAGGTAAACCCCCAGAGGGGTTTGTATCATAAGTTATGTCATTCACTCAAACTTAATGTCATTTGTTTGAATAACACTAATATGACAATTAACGTGCAATTTAGTATCATTTGCCTTATAACCAAGAAAATGATATTTAGAATGCTGGTATCATGCATATGAGTACTTTTATTTGAAAGAGCCTAGTTTGTTCAATTTTAGTTTTCATTAAAAAGTTTCGAATTATTGTTATTATTTTTTTCTAGAAACAAGTTTATTTTTTAACGTTTTTCTAAGTCTTATCAGAATAAAGCCGGTAAAATGTCCTCTTACAAAATATGCCCTTTTTGTGTTATAAATTTTTACAGAAAAATATTTCTAAAGACAACTTAAGAAATTTCAAGATGATGAAATGTGATGAAGAGAATTAGAAGCATTTCTTAAAATTTGAGGAGAGTGCCAAAAATATTTTGCTACGAGAAATGATTCAGATGAGTACATGAAATCTGTGCACACAACTGATTCAAAACTATTAATCAAATTCCAAAAATACAGTTCATGAGAGAATTGAAATACCTATACAGAATCACAGAGGAAATGTGCTTAAAGATTTAAAGTGTTGTACATCAGAAAAATTTACATTGATATAAAACTTATTCATATTGAAATTACTCTTCAAGACACTTTTAAAAGAAATTATTTAGCACTTAATAAATTTTTCAAATAGAAAGCAGAAATTGAAGAGAAGCAATAAGGGATTTTGTAAGCAAAAAGATGGAAATAAAGTACTTATAGATGGTATAACTTTCATGCAATATATCTTCACATGTCTACATTGACTCAATCATTCTTATGCTTCTCCAAATTAAAAGTAAGATTTAAAGACATTTTAATATTACTTATATCTCTTTTGTAAGTAAATGAACCCTCTCAACTTCAGTATCCAATATAGAATTCCTCATTTCATTTATAATATTTTCCACAGGATCTTTTGCTGCTATTTTTGAGGCTATATATTTTTTTCATCTGCTGTTAAAAATAAGTGACATAAGTAATTCTGCTGAACAAAATATACTTGCTGATATGATACTGCACATTTGTCATCTGTGTATTCTGTTAATTTTATTGCAGCTGGGCAGCATTCATTTATTTTTTTACTGACAAGAACTTTCAAATGACGCAAACCTTTAACTTCTGATGTAAAATTTCCTGTGTCAGAAATTATATTATTTTTCTCTGTGCCTATTAGTATTTATATTATCAAAAGAAGCAAATATTCTCTTTGTGTTATTTCCAATGTCTGCCAATGTCTGTCCAATGCCAAAAATCATCAAACGAATTAAATTCTAGCTCAGCAAGATCCATATCGTAAGCATTTTTGAAATGAAATATTGTTTGTCGCTTTTACCATAACATAGGGGACATACATAATTACTTTTTTGAGAGAATTTAGAAATATGATTTTTTTCTAATGACATTTAAGATTTCTTAGATCACACTAAATTTGAGATGGCAGTTCTCACATTTGAAGTTTAATGATTGCTCACTTTCTAAAGATTTAAAGCAATCTTATCAGAAATTTATTTGCATGACATTTCAAACTATATTTTTATAAACGTTTTTAAGCAATCCATGCATGTAAAATTACTCTTAGACTCATTCAGATTTGTTAGACACTGACCCACATTATATATAACCCACGCAATGATAACGATAACAAAGAAATAAATGGACGATAGACGAAAAATAAAATAGATAGACAAGTGAACATAGCTGAACTAGTAAGACTTTGGGCGTTAATTATTGATTATTTACACAAAACATTTTGCATCTTGAATTTTTTTCTTTTTATATATAATATATAGATAAAAAGCAAAATAAATATACAATCATAAACAAAAAGACACATCCTGAAAACCTATCGGCTATTAACTTGCATCCTTGTTTTAATCTGTTTGTAACAGAACTCAAAATTACGTGAACTAACCATACAAAAAATAAATTTAAAAATTTGAAACTAAAACAATCTTTTCAGTTTCAAAGCTTAAATTTATTTTTTATTTATTTTTTTATCTAAGAGCTGGAAAAACAAGGTTGTTCTAGTGTCTAGAAGGCTAAAGTGGATCTTTCTTCCTTCCTCTTATTTTTTTTTTTTTTCTGTTTAAAATCGAAAGCAAAAAACAAGAATTGAACTAAAAGGTTGTTTCACATAGTATCATAAACATTAGCACTGGAGGTTGGAGCTCAGCGTTAGGTATTCGAAAATACCTATACCACTTCTAGGAGACTGGTATGTTGAGTAAGTACCACGGAAGTCGACTCCATTAGGTAATCGTTACGCATGCACACTGGGTAACTGTGATTTTGGGTCTCTCAAAAATAGCCAGGCCCTTTTACTTTCATTTTCTATTGGTTCTGGGAACTTACAAAAATCAGTGAAAAGTAAGGAAAAGAATTTCAAATTGAAACAATTGCTCTGTCTTTTCTTTTTTATTTAAACACTCTTCTTTATTAATATAAATATATATTTAAAAGAAAATAAAGATAAAAAATAATTACTCTTTTTGATAAAAAAAATAATTATACAAGCTTAAAATAGCAAGTTCTCAGCGAAAAACAATTACAAATGTAAATCTTCCGTAAATTTTTAATATTAATGACAAGAACATTTGCAATTGCAGCTGGAACGCTTATATCTGGAAAAGAGTTTCTTTTTTTTTAACTATTTCTTTAGGTAGAACTACTTTATTAGATTTCGACTACCTTTTATAAACTGGTGCAATCACGGCAAATTTCTGTTTCGTCGATCTACCTTTCGCGTTTCCGTACCTTGCATGCATTATAAATGAAACACAGCACTATATAAATATAGAAAAATAATTCTTTAAAAAATATCGAAATAAGTAATTCTGAAGAGAATTCTCTTTTATATAGATCCAGAAAAGCAAAACAAAATTGCATTTTATTTCTGAATTTGTAAATTGAAGTTGTAAAATCAAAATTAAGCTATGTTGGATCAACAGGATTAATGTTGAAAAAGATAATATTACAATTCTTAATAAAACAAAATAATATTGATGTTACAAAAATTTAACACAACTTGAAACAAGAATCGATTACAAATAACAAAATAATGATTTGGAGAGTAATTATTATGTAGGCTATGAGTTCAAAAAAGGGCGTGGTCGTCTGCTTAAAAAATAATATCTTTTTTCTTTTACAAGTTGAATTGTGAAAACCTGCTTAAGATTAGCTAAATTTTGATATTTGAAACTTATTTCTTTTAAGAAATACATATATTTCATTGGAAATTAGTTATTATTGAAACTTTCTTATTAATCAATTGAAATTCTCTTATTTCCCAATACGTCTCTGAACGATCGTCAAAAAAGAGGCGTGGAACATTTACAGTTTTAAAACATTAACAACTATTTGAATATATGTAAAGTAAACTGTAATTTTTTATTTTATCTAATATAGAGAATGATTTATGTTTCACTTTATTTTCAAAAAATAGAAAAATATTTTTGTTTTGATTTTGCACGGATTAATCATTTATACTTCAAGGACATTAATCGTTTATACTTCAATCGAACACACTATATCTACAGCGAACAAACCATTTTTTTTTTAAACAAAACTACCAGTATTTGTAAAATTTGCAAATAAATAATTGTTTATAATCTTTTAATCCGTTGGTTAACAGGGAAATTCTTCTATATTCACAGATCACCTTCTGTATAACAGAAGTATATCTGATTTCAAGTCAAATCGTTGAAATATCGTATATGTAGAAAAGAGTCTTTTCTACATATACATCATAGCCAACTCACCTTGTTCAATGAAAAAATTCCTGAAGTTGATCATGCTACTTATCTTGGCCTAACTTTTCATAAATCCCTCAATTGTAATGTACATATTAATAAAGTTATTGCTAAAGCGAACAGTGCTTACCTACAATTGCGACCTCTGATAAGTGGGCGGAGCTACACAAGTGTTAAAATCAAGAAACTCATCTATACTATGTACATTAGACCCATTATTACCTATGCTTCTCCTGCTTGGTGCACAATTAATGACAAGAACCTGAAAAAATTAAATACCTTTCAAAACAAGATGCTCAGAAAAATACTTGGCGCACCCTACTACCTTAAAAACAGTGCTATCCACCAAAACCTAAAAATTGATACTCTGACTCAACATATTGTCAAATTAAACCTGAACTTCTACAACAAGGCACAACACTGTAACGAAGCTATGTTCAACGACATTTTTAATTGCATAAATCTAAAAGAAGATAAAAATATTAGACCGCTTGCTGCATTCTATAATAGTGACGTCATCATCTCCAAAAACTCAAAGTTGGATTTCTCTACCTTGTAAATATTGTACATATTTCTTCTTATTTACTCCATTGTATTCTTTGCATTTATTTACTCATATTATCCACTTCTTCCTCTTTGTATATAATCATTTTTATTATTCTAATCTTATTTATCTTGTTATTGTCTGTATCTTATTCTAACTTGTCTATGTTACCCAAAGTGCGGTAACTACCAATGCGGTCAGCAAAATGGAGGGTGACCACCCTTTTTCGCACTTGTATTGCTTTTCTCTACTTTGTATATAATTATTTGTAATTGTTACTTTGCAACTCAATTGTTTGTAAATATTTTTCTCTTTTTTCATGTCATTTTCCTTATTTTTACTTTTTTTATACTTGTATTTTTTCCTTATTTCACTGTACTATTACATGTTTCCCTATGAGCTCACTGTGCTCAACTCTAACGTCCAATCAGAGGACAGGATTTTTCCCTCGCCCTCACCTACTCATTTTTTACTTAACTCTCATTGGCATCCTCACTTTCAATAATTCTTTTCTTTTTTTCTTTTTCTTAATTCCGGCAGCATTAGCCGTTTTAGTTTCATTATTATTAACTAGCATTTCACTATCACAGTGCTGGGTAGTAGCAGGGGTAGCCAAATCAGAATCAAGACTATAGTTACCTGCACTAGAAGTCTTTTTAGTTTCTCTGGAGTTATCATTTCTTCTTTCAACTTCAATGTTCAGAAGTCTGATTACTTCATCATGGAAGTCCATTTGCTTGGTGCAGAATTCCCTTGTGGATTCATCAGGATCTTCATCATATAAGCGTTTGAAATTGCCTTTCACATCCATGTGAGCTTGTATCATAATTCTTGGGTTTGAATTTTTTTCCAATTCTTCTTTGACATATAACTCAGGAGGAACCATATTCAGTCTATTTGTAGTATTGGTCAGGTCAAAGTAGATTTAATAGCAATGAAAATTGCTGTATGCGTTTTTTTTCCTATCTGCGAGAGCGCTGGTATTGCATCAGCCGTGGGCTGTGCTGCCTATCTCCAAAGTGGTGACTCAGCAGGTAAGAGCAGAGCAATGTACGTCCGATCAGAGCGGCTGCTGGAGCCAGAATGAAAAAAGAAAGTCAGAAATGAATTCTGACTTTCTTTTTTCATTCTGGCTTTTGAATTCTGGCCTTTTCATTCTGGCCTTTGAATTCCCCAGAAAAACAGCGAAAGCTACGCTTGAGAGTGTCCCTGTGACCCCCGTAGCTACCTCCAACACCTTTCATGGGCTCCGCCCGTCGGAGGACGACGCAGCTATTACGGATGACCAGCCTGTCACTGCAGCGCAAGTCAAAACCCCACCCATAATTGTACGTTATGGCGAAAGCCACTACAATTTTATGGAAAAGTTAAAAAATGAACTTAATAAAAATATTGAGGCAAAAAATTCAGGAGAAAACCTGAAACTAATTCCCAAAAGCCCTGAAGAGCACAGGGAAATTACTAAATTTCTTGAAACTCATAAATATGAGTATATTTTATTTAGAGGAAAAAACGAAAAACCAAAAAAATTTGTTATTAGAAATTTGCCCCTATCTACAAAATGCGAAGAAATCGCGCAAGATTTGACAACTTTAGGATATAAAATCCACAAAATTAGTCGGATGACGAGCCGGCGAACTAATAAGCCCCTCCCCCTTTTTCTCGTCCAACTTTACGATAGCTTTGATATTAAAAAGTTATATAATATGGACAAACTTTGTCATGTATCAGGCATTAAAATTGAAAACTATAGAGGACAAAAAATAATTTTGCAATGCTTTAATTGCCAGAGGTTTCATCACTCTAGTCAAGTTTGCCATATGGCTCCTAGATGTGTAAAATGTGCCGAGAATCACAACACCAAAGAATGCCCCAAGGAAAAAAGAGTAGGAAAACCTACTTGTTGTAATTGCCAGGGTGAACATCCTGCAAGCTACAGAGGTTGCCCCAATTTTCCTAGAAACAAACAGGCACCAAAAACTAAAACGAACTTTGTTCGAAAAGAAATCTCCTACGCTCAAGTGGCAGCTGGTCGATCCACCCCCACCCCTAGTGTGGCACCAGAAACATCAACCCAGGCTGAACAAACCGCTTCCAACTGTGAAGCAAACAAAAGCGAACTAAGTGAACTCTTTGTCCTTTTAAAGGAAATAAAGGAAGTATTTTCTGGGATTAACATCTCAGAAGCTATTAAAAAAATAAGAAGCTGCAACAGCAGAGAGGACAAGATGTTCCTCATTATAGAGATGTTCAACAAATAAGTGTCACACTACGGCAGTTTAATGTCAGGATAAAATCAAAAGCCTCCTCACTAATAATGTACTAACCCAAAAATTGTAATTTAAAATTAATGTACTGTGTATTGAATAACCAACTAACACTAACAAGAAATATAAGGAAAAAAAAAAAAAAAAAAAAAAAAAGTACAGAATACTAACCTTGTAAATATTTATTTCCTAATTAAATATTAATATGACTAACAAACTAACACTTATTTATATATTTTATCTTACTACTGTATATAAATGTAACTGTAAATGTTTAAACATGCATATAAGCTATTTAATGATAAATTCAACAAGTTTTGCAATAGATGCAATAAAAACGTAAATTTTTATATTAAAATAAAAAAACTTATCAATAATTAACTTGAAAATAGATTAAATTATGTATTTTCTCTTATATCATTTTAAATATGTAAAAACCTTTGCAATTTTACTAAATCCTAATAAGCCCCTCCCACCTATGCACTGAAATATTTTAAGCCAATCAGAATCAGCTATAGTTCTCCTGCACAATCCTGATATTACAGAGGGTAGAGGATCAACGATCCAGGGACCTCTTCAACCTGCCAGCCGGCAACTCCACTTCATTTTTACTTAACTCATTGGCTCTCTAGCACTACATCAGATGAAGGAGAAAAAACGGCTTCGTCGTTGTGTGCTCTGGTTTTCTTACATGATTCTGATTCTGGAAAGATAATTTGAAATGTGCTAGTAAAATGTATATTGCTCAAATGCTTAATGTAAACTGTCCAGTTCACAATAGCCTTAAGATATAACTCTATGGCATGAGTAGAGCTAATTATATTTAAAGATTTATATTGAAATTAGATAGGAATAAAACTACAGAAAAGATCTGTAAATGAACAATTTTTTCCTCATAATTACAACTTAACCTGAAAAATAAATGATGAAAATTTAGAATTTGCAGCTGTAATACGTAGGATATTAATTTTATTGTGATTTTATTTTCAAATATTAAATAAATACAACTACATTTACAAATATACATGTATTAATTTAATATAATTATATACATTGCAACATTTATTATCATGATTCTTAATAACAATAATACTTTTTATTTCAAAACAAATTTTATAAATGGCTTTCTACAAGAAATATGATGCAATTCTTTTATTCCGGTACATCAAATACATTTTTAGAACTGTAAAATTATTGCATTAAGAATATTATTTTAAAGTAATCAAGTATATTATCATTTAAAATAATTAAAATTTTATTTATATAAATTAATTTTAAAAAATTATGTTGATGCTTTCTCAATAAATAAAAAAAATTATAAGTGTCAAAAAATTATTTTTACAATATATTAATTCTTAAAGTAAATTTCAAATTTAATTATATGTATGTATATTGTATTAGTTTGATCCAAATTTTATCGAATGGTACGATAGTTTCTTCTTTTAATCTTTTTAATTTATAAAAATTAATTCCCGAAATTTGAAATTGAATTTAAAATATTTCACGTTTGCTTGGATATGCGAGCATAGTTTCAAGTTTCTAAAAAATGTTTCAGTTTAATAAAAAATTTGCTAAAATTCACAAAAATTATAAATAAAGGCTGAAAATAAATAAAACGCCCGTAAAATATTAACATAAAATGTATTTTTAAAAATCCCCATTTTTACAAATGTTTTAATCTCTTTTAAAATGAAATATATTTATTCATGCATCCGCTTTTCAGTTAACTTTCCTTCATCATCATTCGGGACTTGACCTCCGTAGATGATAGACGTACACTCAGCGAGCTCCTCAAGATCAAGATCTTACCGAGTTGTCTCTCATTACTTTGGGTTGTCACCCCGGCACTTCCCCGATACTTTTCCTTTGCGGAAGACTTCAAAAGCACTTCTCAGTGCTACCAACGATAAACTCTAAAGTTTAAACCGCACTTTTTGGATTACGACTCTGGACTGAATTTTTGGAAATGGAAACCACAAGCGGAACTCAGCAACTTATCCACCCAGGAAAACTGGACAATATAATAGCCAACCGGCCAGCTAACGACTTGGAAACTCGAATAGAAAACCTCAAAAAGACGAAGATGATATTGCTGGGACGTAAACCCTGCACAGCACTTGTTCATCCCGATCAAGCATTAATAGACACTTTGGATCAACAAATCAGCGACATCAGAGAAACTCTAAAGACTACAAGCTCAGGTAGCTATACTGTTTCTACTGTTCTGGCTCCCCCTTAGTTAATGTTAATGAACAAATCTTGAATACTAACAATAACTCTACCCCTGTTGAGGATAGGGAAATTAAACAAAATAAACCAGCTAAAGCTGCTGGAAATAACAAAAAAAGAATAAACGAGCATGAGACCGACTTCATAAAACCAAAACGGACCGCCAAAGCTACGTTGGTTACGGCCACTCAGGCCCCCGTAGCAACCAAAAATCAGTTCGCTGGGCTTAGCTCCGAACAAGATAAATCAGACCAGATGGCAATTGATCCTGATAATACCCCCCAACCTATGGAAAAAATTGCCCCCATCATAGTCAGGTACGGGGATAACCATGTTGAATTCCTATCAAATTTAAAACAAAAACTCAAACATGAGTTTGAAGCGAAAACATCAGGTGAAAACCTTAAAATATTCACTAAAACGGTATTAGCCCACAGAGAATTAACATCCATTTTTGAATCAGAAAAAACTGAGTACATATTACTCAGAAACAAAAATGAAAAACCGAAAAAATTTGTCATAAGAGGACTCCCTCTTAATACTAAAATTACAGATATTGAAGCAGACCTGATGAACAGGAGCTTCAAAGTGAATCGGATAAATCGAATGACTAATTTAAGGAATGGAGCTCCAATGCCCCTCTTCCTCTGTCATATTTTCACAGACCAAACTAGCCCCAACATCTATGAAATAACAAATCTATGCCACATTTCAGGCATCATAATTGAATACTATAGAGGCCCAAAAGCAGTGATGCAGTGCTTTAACTGCCAACGCTTCCATCATAGCTCGGAAATGTGTCATATGACACCTAGATGTGTCAAGTGTGCAGAAGCACACAATACAAGAGACTGCCCCAAAGAAAAAGTAATCTCGCCAAAATGCTGTAACTGCGAAGGCAACCACCCTGCAAGTTACAAAGGGTGTACTAGATTTCCCAAACCAAAATCTAAATCAAGTAACAATCAAAAAAATAACTATAAAAATAGCAATATTATCAACGATAATTTTGTCAAGCCAGGAGTCTCATATGCAAACGCTGTACTCCCCCCCCCCTCAACAAGCCCCTCCCACTAATAGCTCAGCCAATCAAGGCAACGATAACTGCTCTGACTTCTCAGATCTAATGCAGATTATGAAAGAAATCAAAAGCATATTCAGAGGAATACCCCTCAAAAAATTATTAAATGAACTTCAACAAATACAGTCCCCAATGGACAAACTTTTTAGGCTAACAGGCTATTTCCAGGATTTACATCAAGATGAATAATGCCTACAAATCCAACTGGTCTGACTATCTGTTCATGGAATGCCTGCGGGTTGAGAAATAGGGTTGATGAGTTACGATTATTTGTAAATGAGTACTCCCCAGACGTACTGTTAATTCAAGAAACTTTCCTTACCCCCCAATCAAAATAAACCTTAGTAATTACATTATCTATCGCAATGATAGAAAAACCAGCCTTCATAGACCCAGCGGAGGCACTTGTATCTTCATCAAAAGATCTCTCCCACATCACCGTGTAGACACACCCACACTCCAAACCATAGAGGCGACTATAGTTACTTTGACTATACCCTCACTCCCACATATTACTATTTGTTCTACTTATATTAGACCTATTCCAAATTTTAACTATATAAATATGGATCTAGAAATCCTACTCTCAATCAATCACAACATTCTAATATGTGGTGACCTAAATGCAAAACACAGGGCATGGAATTGCCAATCAGACAACAAACTAGGAAAAATACTAAGATCATTTGCTATTAAAGCCGATCTTAGCATCCATGCCCCCCAACACCCACTCATTTTGGCCCCAAAACAGCCACTTTCATAGATATAGCAGTGATGAGAGGACTTCACTACCCACTAAACCTTACTACACTCACTGAACTCAGCTCTGATCATAATCCAATCATGATCGAGTTCAACACTAATATCAAACTAAATGCAACCTCTCCAAACACACACACGGATTGGAAAAACTACACCAAAATACTAGAAAATAAACCATTTAAAACAATAATGTTAAACACGGAGAATCACATTGATGAAGAGACAATGCAAATCACGAAAGAAGTGATTGAGGCAAACGACCAATCACAGAGACTGAAACAACCCCACGCTCACCCCTCCCTACCCAGAAAACTCCGAGAGCTCAGAAAGGAGAAAAACAAACTACGAAGACTCTATCAAAACTCAAGATATTCAAACGCAAAAAAAGAATATAATAGAATAAATAGCAAATTTCAGAACGAACTCAAAGCTCACAACCAAACACTATGGAGAGATAGACTACGATCATTGAGTACCCAAGACAACTCCATCTGGAAAGTCACTGGTATGATCAAAAACAAATCAATTACTATCCCGCCTATCCTAGGCCCAAATGGATTGAATTACACAGAAAAAGATAAAGCAGAAGCAATTGCCAACTGTTTTGAACAGCAATTCCTTCCAAACAACATCACAGTACTCTCTACTGAAAAAATAGTAGAGGAAACAATTCAACACTATCTCTCCACAACACACACACAAGATACCGCCCCCACCACTCCATCGGAGGTCTATAAAATCATACATAAACTAAACTTACGCAAAGCTCCAGGCATTGATAACGTATCAAATACAATGATTAAAAAATTACCATTAAATATGATATTCAGACTTACCAACTTAATCAATGCCATACTTAAACATGCTCATTTCCCCACACCATGGAAAACAGCATCAGTCATCCCAATTCCAAAACCAAAACTCGATCACAAAGTTCCTTCTAATTTCAGGCCTATCAGCCTTTTGCCTACTCTGAGTAAAATAACTGAAGCAATCATCCTTAAAAGATTAGACACATTTCTTGAAAACAACAACACTATTATTCCACAACAGCACGGATTTAGAACTAAGCATTCCACCACTCACCAGCTTTTAAGAGTAGGCGAAATAATCACACCCGAATTTTTCGAAATTTCGTTATCAAACGCAACACGACTGGTGCTGTATCACTAGACATAGCCAAGGCCTTCGACAGAGTTTGGATTGAGGGTCTTATCTACAAACTAATCAAAATTGGTCTACCCGACCTACTTATCAAATTAATTTTTTCGTACCTAACAGGTCGCAGCTTTAGAGTGGCTATCAAACAACAATACTCCTCAAAAAAGAAATAAAAGCAGGTGTCCCCCAGGGATCTAAACTGGGCCCTAGACTTTTTCTCATATACATTAATGACATACCCCACTCTAAGCTAACGTCGCTACATCTATTTGCGGACGACACATTTATCCTAGCACAACGTCCAAAAATAGCACAAATCATAAAAGCACTCAACACTCACCTACACGAGCTTGAGTTATGGTTCAAAAAATGGAAGATCCAAATAAACAATCAAAAAAGCGTAGCTATAATATTTACGAAAAAACTAAAATATCCACCAGACGAACAAATCACCATAAACGACTCCCCCATCCCATGGTCTAATGATGTCAAATATCTTGGAATAACATTCGATAGGAAACTGACTTGGAACAAGCACATTATCAACATAACAGCCAAATTCAAAAAAACTACAGCTACAATGTACCCCCTCCTAAATAGAGACTCTGATTTATCATTGGAAAACAAAGTACTCATTTACAAAGCGTTTCTCAGACCCCTTATCTCATACGCATGCCCACTCTGGGGCTACACCCACGACACCAAATTAAAAAAACTTGAAACTCTACAAAATAAAACATTAAGAAAAATTACCAATTCACCCTGGTATTACAGGAATAAGCAAATTAGAAAAGAACTCAACATACCCACAATCAGACAATTTTTCGCGAAAATTATGAATAATATGTATGAAAAAACGCATTTAACTAATAATCCTACTATCATGGAACTTCCGTCGTATGACGCAAACCTCCCTATCAATAGATACAGACCCCGATCATTACTCAGATTCTGCCCAAATCTGCCTCATGCTCAAATAAATGGCACAAGTGCAATAACCTAACTAACAAACTAACAAGAATAATTCGTTAAGAAATTGTAAATAATTAAAGGACTGTATATAGGTTTGAAATAAGGAAAAAAAAATATATATAAAATAAAATAACGTGTATATAGAAAAAAAAATTATAAGGAAATCAACTTTTGTATATATTTTTTTTCAGATTTATCACTAACATACTCATATATCTAACATTACTAACACAGGAAAAGACCGCCAAAAGGCAACAAAATTCAAAACTATGCTACTAACCAATCAGAATCAAGGATTCTGTAGAGAAATAAGGAATTTTAACTAACTTTTTTTAATAACTTCTAAACCAAGCACTTGTGCAAAAATTACTAACCACATTATTCATTAACTTCCCAAATAAATAAGCTTAAAATAATAAGAAATAGATAAATATTAAAATTCTCAGAAACAAGCAAACTAAGCAACAGAGTCTAACTCTGCACTGAAATTATAAGCTCCGCCCACTTATGTAAAACTTAATCCCCAATTTTAAAGCCAGACAGTAAACAGATATAGCTACTCTACAGACCTGTTACAGAGAGGGTAAGGATCCTAGATCCTAGGAACCTCAGAAATCCGGCAAGGCCAGCCGAAATTGTGTCCTTCATCAAGGTGAGGAACCGAAAAGTATACATTCTTAGTTGCTAAGCAACGCAACGGGCCAAGCAAAAGCTTGGAATGTGTTCCCGAGAAAACTCAATGTCAATGTTACGAACACATGCGAAACAACGATTTTGGCCTTAAAGTTACGGAAGTTCTAAAATAGCGATAACGGCCTTAAAGTTACAAGACAAGGAGAACCTTTTTAATATTCCGGAAATTACAAAACAACGATAACGACTTTAACGTTACAAAACAACGAGCACAGCTTTAACGTTACAAAACAACGAGAACAGCTTTAACGTTACAAAACAACGAGAACAGCTTTAACGCTACAAAATAACATAATGTAGAAACGTTCTACAATACCGTAACGACTTTGAGAAGTTACCATTACAGGAACGATTTCAGCAGTTAAGGAAAAGAAAAACGTTATCTTAATAACATAATTTTTAAAGAACGCGTTATTTATTCAACGGTTATTTGTTGATAACGGTTCTTAAATAACAGTTCCATTAAATAACGGTTATCTCCAGAAAAGACAATATCGAAGCTTGAAATACTTTTTAATCAGCGTAAAATTTGTATTAATCTTATTTTTATATTGTTTGAAATACGGAACATTATCGTTACATACATTTTCTACATTAGTCAGGAGGTTTCTCTTAAAGTACTTTTTTATTTCTTTTACAATAACGTAATTAACTCAGAATAAAATTTTATAGATAACTGCTTTCTTTCATAAGTTACAAGTTTATTTTAAACAAACTGATTAATATTTTATTGAAATAGTTCCGGGTGTTGATATGATGTTATATATATACTAGAATATTTCATTCCATCGATTTGGCTATGTTCTCCCTCACTTCTGCCATTGTATCTGCCATTGTATCTCACATCTAACAGTAGATAATGATCTAGACAATAGTGATCACTTGTCTCTTGTGACTTTCCTCTTGTCATCTTCCAGGCTGGAGGTAGTAGTGTGCAGTCGGCAAACTGAATTATTAAAATAATTCAGCTTGACTTTAGTTATAATTATTACAAATTTTAAAATGAGTATAATTCTAGATTATTTAAAAATGAATTACCATTTTCAAATTAAATAACTTATATCTATGAAAAATATCTCCTTCACAAGAAATTTCTTCCTTTAATGAAATCAGAAGGGATAATTATTCCTCGTTAAAATAAATATCTTAATATTTTCCCCATCCCAAATCTATTGCAAGTATAGCATGAATAGAAGATGCGAAAAATAACAAAATTCAACAAGGAAACAAGTTTTTCATTTCTTAAATCGATAAATGAAATATTACTTTTAAAGTAATGAAATGTTGTTTAGCAACACACACATATAACCCTCTCTAAATAATGAAAATAAACTGTGCCCAAATAACATTTCGTTATTACATAATAATGCATTGTTCTTTTATAACGAGAACCATCAGCTGTCAAGGATGTCTAGACAACGTGCTGTTACTGACATTCAAGTGGACACAATAATTTTAATTTAAAACTAATCCACCAACTAAAGCGATGTTGTTATTTTCGTGTGTCAGCTAGGCTGGCATTATTACATTATGGAGTGCGCTGTTCCACTTTTCCAACTGTACCATATTTTGATGTGGGGTCCGACTTTTTCTGTACACACATGCCATAGGTATCCGTTTATAGGGTTGGCAATCATTCATATAAACAAACATAAATTCACAATTTATGTTTCCCGCATGTAAAAAACATTCTTTTCAGATATTGAGATTTTTGTGATTAAAAAGCTCATTTACCGCAAGGTAAATGTTAATCAGGGTGAAACTTTAAATCTACCAATTTCCAACAAACGTTTAGAAAAAATAATTTATATAAAACTAACAGTTTAAAAAAGACTGGTAGATAAAGAAATTATGTAAATTTAATTTTGTAATTTGTTTTATAATTATAGTTTTGCTCATCTTATTCCAGGTGTTCTCTCATTAGAATGCGTTTACTAAAACAGGTTTAATAACAACAAGCGATTGTATGGTACATAATTATAGGTTTCTCTCCATAAAGTTACTTTAAAAAGGTAAAATTAGTCATTGTAATGCCATCATAAATAAGATTGGATATAAATTTTCTGAACTAGTTTCATGGCGCCATTACCTTTTGTTGATACATTCTAAGTCTTTATAGTTATCCTGTTTAAAAAATGGCATTATAAGAACCGTGGATTGCTATTTGTAAACTACATTTTTTTGTATATGCATAGTATTTTGATTAATAAGTTTAATATTAGGTAAGCCTCTGGCAATATCTGAAAATTATAATCACAGTGTCTTGTTAATCATCTTGTTCATATCCATTGTTCCTCCTAACTTGAACAACTTTATATAATCTGAGTGCCAATTTATACTCATTCCTCACAAGATAGAGCCAATGGCATTGTATCATTGTTTCACCTGATATAAAACTAAATAGCTATCACTTTAGAATAGGAGTTAAGTAGGCGGAGCCACTGAGATAGGAAGGGCAATACTCCGAAGGTAGATGCTTCACTTATAGTAAGTCTGAGTGCCAATTTATACTCATTCCTCACAAGATAGAGCCAATGGCATTGTATCATTGTTTCACCTGATATAAAACTAAATAGCTATCACTTTAGAATAGGAGTTAAGTAGGCGGAGCCACTGAGATAGGAAGGGCAATACTCCGAAAGTAGATGCTTCACTTATAGTATTATTTTCTAATTAAAAATAAAACTGAATAGTAATACATTCTGTATAAATTAAATAGGGTAATTATTATTTAAGTTCTTTTTTTATAAAATAGTCTAAAATTTATACAAATTGTTATAGGATATAAACACCTAAATTGTAAATTTCAATTTGAAAAAAAAAAAAAATTCGTATTATCTTGTAAGGATTTTTTACATTTTTATTCATAAAAGTATTAATTGCAGTTGTCTTGGAAGTGGAAATTCTTGTCTTGGAAATGAAAATTAAATATATATACAGTGTGTCCACTAAAGTCCCTTGCCCCCCTCTTAACTTCGCAACCCCTGCTACTATTTATAAATGTGGTGTCTAGGTATAGTAAAGTAGCCATGCGTTACTGAATGAATCTGACTACTGCGCCACGTGGTTGACCACTGCGGAATTAGCCGAGCTGGCAGCCGAATGGTTAGCGCTCTTGCCTTCGGTTCAACAGTTCGTGGGTTCGAATCCCACCTTGGACATGGATGTTTGTAGTGGTTCGGAATCCACTTTAAACCGTAAGTCCCGGTCTAATTAGCCCTCGTGTGCAAAAAATGACTGTTGAGCGACAAACAAACAAACACTGCGGAATTAACAATTTTATCTCATAAACGGAACGAGATAGAGAGAAGAATTGATTTATAAAGTTGTAGAGCAACTCCTCTATTTAATACGAAACGATACCTTGTAGCCATTAATATGAAAAATCTACGGTTAAAACGCGTGTTTATAGTTTCGTGCTGTGACGTGACAAAACTATCTAAGAAAGAAAAAAAGACAAATAGTTATAACAATATTCTTTATTTTAGTTGTTCAAACTTCGCTCTCCGTCAGCTGCAATGCACTTTTGGAACCTCGCTTGAAGATTACGTTGCACACGTTGGAACACGATACCGTAATGCGTTGTTTAAGGTTCTGCAATTTTTGTGGAGGGGTCGGATACACCTGCTGTTTCAAGTATCCCCACAGGAAAATTTCCAGTGGAGTCTAATCCGGAGTATGTGGAGGCAATTCTTCGAAACCGCCACACCCTAGTATTTAGTTGCCAAATTCCTTGACGAGGTACTGCTTCACTGGAGATGTCTTGTGAGCAGGTGCACCATCATGTTGAAACCATAGATTCTTAAGATTAAACAAAGGCAGATTTTCCACAAAATCTGGTATTACCTTCTGTAGCAATTGTAAATATCGTGCACCCGTTAACATGCCATTGTAAAATATTGGGTCTATCAGATTTTTATTGTAAATTGAATACTAAACGTTAATAGCATTCCGCATTTGATGTCGAACGTCGACGAAATATTTAGGATTTTCCAGCGCCCAGTAATGGGTGCTTTGCCTATGGTACACGCCCTTCCGTGAAAAGCATGCATCATCCGCCCACATTATATCTGCCAAGAATCTTGACTGGACCTATATCTGATTCATGACGAAGTTGCACCATGCATAGCGTCGCTCGGCATCCCCGTCCGCTGAAACATGTTCCGGCGTTGGTCCGTATGGATAAGCACCTGATTCGCTTAGGATTTTCCAAACCTGACTTGTGGAGAGACCACAGTGTTGATTGATCTCTCTTACGCTGCATTTCGGTTATGCTAGGGCATATGCTAATACCTCATCCACTTGAACTTTCCGTCCTACCTTAGCTGATCTGCCAGATCAATCGGTTGACTAGTAACGCTCCTTAACACTCCCTTAATCGTTTTACAACAGTTACGATGATTAGATGAGAAGGATGTGTGACTGTCTGCAGGGAAACGTTGGCGGTACAACCTGGCTGCTGATAGTGCCTTTCGTCGACATTTACCGTACAGTAAAACCATCTCACAATACTCAGCTTTGGATTACTCAACCATGACCATGAGCATCAACATGTTACACCCCAAGAAGATATCTCTTTTATAGCTCTCTCAGGTAAACTGGCGTGACGTTTCTTACGTATTTGCATACTGAATACAAATTGTTGGAATTATTTTTAATATTTCCGTTCTTCCCATTTAGAAATAAAAGTAAAAAATGTAATCAAGAAAACGATTTTTTGTTTATTCAAATACTCTCACGTACGATGTGCCACGTCACAGCAAGAAACAACAAATGCGCGTTTTCACCGTTGCATTCTTCACATTAATGGCTACAAGGTATCTTTTCGTACTAAATCGAGGATGCTCTACAACTTTGCAAATTACTTTTTTACCTATCTCGTTCTGTTTTCGAGATATGAATGCTAACTCCACAGTTTTCCACCTGATGGCGCGGTAGGTGGTTCCATTCAGTAGCATATGGCTACTTTATTATACCTAGACACCACTTTTATGAATGTAGCAGCAGCCGTTCTGAAGTTTGTGACTTTAGTGGACATACTGTATATATATATATATATATATATATATATATATATATATATATATATATATATATATATATATATATATATATATATATATATATATATACACACTGCTGGACCATTGCTAAGGACGGATCACTAATTGGAATGTAGCATAACATTAAGCGAGACACATGAGGCACATGCCACACTGTTCAGACATTAGAGAAAAGAATATTTACTGTTCTGGAAAGTACAAAAACTGTGAAACATCTGAAGGGGAAAAAATGTTCATTTGATGCTGTGCATACGGAAAAAAAGAACAATGCATCTAAAAGTCAGCAGGCACCTTGAAGAAAGGTATCAGCACGGGATATGTCCAACGTGGAGTGTGATGAAACATTCCACTCGTCGTATCATACTTTGCACAACATTATCCAGCGGCTGTTGAGATAATTTATCCCATTCCTCTGGGAGTGCACGAAGAGGGTGTTCTTGTTGGTCGGAGGATAGTTTCGACCAGCAATTTGCCTCCACAAAGCATCCCACACATTTTCAATGGGGTTTAGATCTGGAGAACGTGATGGCTATACCAGGAGTTGAATACCCTCACTCTCTAGACAATCCTGAACAGCGAGTGTTCGATGACTTGTTGCGTTGTCGTCCATAAAAATAAATTTATCACCGACAGCACCACGAAAAAGACGAACATGAGGAAGTAAACCTTCATTAATGTATCGTTGTCCTGTCATAGTCCCATTTGCAACTACATAAAACGGCGTGCGGCCATTGATCATGATGCCGGCCCACACCCTGACACTGCATGTTGGATATCGGTCCCTTTCCTAGATATTTTCTGGATGACAAACATTACCACTCTCGCGCCAGATCAGTTGGCGTCTACAATCTGATGACAGATTGAACCTACGCTCATCTGAGAACTGTACGCATGCCCAGTCCTGTTCAGTCCAATTGCGATGCTCACGACTCCATTGCAAACGGGCAGTACGGTGCTGTCTGGACAGTGGGACACACATAACATGTTTGCGATCGTATAGTCCTCCTCCCCTCAAACGTCTGGCAGCAGTTTTTCGGGAGATCTGCTTTCCTGAATCAGCAAGAACTTGCTGCTATATTTCCAGAAACACTGATTTAGGAGAACTTTGGATTTTGTCAGACAGCCGCAGTGCACTGCAGCATCTCAGTGACTAGTCCTCTATAAAGGTTGAAACAAGTCTATATATTCTCCCGAAATTTAAAATGATCTCCCAAGAACATGTTGTACATCTCAAATGGATTCCATCCCATGTTATTATTAGTTGTAATGAGACCGCAGATCAACTGTCCGAAAAAGGCAGTGAGAAAGGTACTTCCACTGATTTATCATCACTTACATATCAGGAACTTTACTCTAATAAAAAAATCTAGACATAATTTAATCTGGCAAATTCCACAAACACACCAATGGTACTCTGGAACATCTCCTGGAACTCTTCTGGAAACAAAATGTGACCGAAAATCTCAGAATGCCTTCGCCAGATTCTCAAGTGGACATCTAATATTTTTATCGTTTGAACGTGGTATAAAAAATTTATCCCACTTGTAAAAATTGTTGTGAACATCCAGCCACACCACCGAAATATATCCTTTACTGCGTCCGACTTTCCCGGGAGTGTTCATCTCCAAATCCCTTGCTGGTCATTGACTTTTACTGTCAACAATTTAATGGAGTTGATCTGACAAATGTCAAATCTTTAAAGAGGATAAGCCAACAACATATATACATAAATATATACATATATATCTAAAATGAAGTAAAAAAATGGTATTTAACTGGTGAATCTCTATAAATGCAGTCAAATCCCAATTCATCTTATTTAAATGAAAAAAAGAAAGAAATTGAAAGATTTAAATCACAACAAACTATTCCTCTTCGATGAAGAAATATCGGAGCTGTAATTTACAAATTGTTTAGGTCTAAACTTGAATACACAACTTTCCTGTTCAACACACATAAGCAATTTTATCAAAAAAGGAAATCAAGCTTATGTATATTTATGTAATATTGTTGACAAAAGTTCACATTTATGTCTAAAACTAAAAAGTTATATTTGTCCCTGCTTCAACATCCGTGTGGAATAATATAGAATACAAATTTAGTGCAACCCCCAAACTTAGAGATTTTCATATGATGAGATTTTGATGATTTGTTTATTTGTAAGTTGATTGTGGACGGAGCTAAAGTGGGAGTTTTTCTTGTTTCCTAATATAATGACTTTATTTGATTTGTTTTGTGTTTCTACATTATTATTTCTATTAGTTACTTCATTAAGAAGCCTTTTTCCTTTGGTTTTAGAAGGATTTTCTGCACGAGAATCAAGTTATACATCATTTTGTAACAAAACAAAGGAATTCTTTGTCTGTATCATGGCGCCTTCTATACACTCAATGATGTCAGGTATTTTTGTGTCTTCAGGAAGACTTCTTGCTATTATTTTGATATATCTAAAAGTAAATAATACGAAAATGTGAAAATTTATTTTAAGTTCACATCAAACTTGGCTGTGATAGCTCTTGAGTGCTTGTGAGTCAGAGACTTTGATATGAATAGTCTCCTTACATTTTTCCTGTATATCCTGTAATTTTGAGATCATCTATTAATTTTTTTAATGGTTGCAACTTGTATTTTGAGTTTTTAGCAATTTCTGGTATTCTGGATTTTTGTAAGCTTGCTAATTAAAAATAATTTGTATATTCACCTTTATTAGTGTTGATTTCGATATTTTCCAATATCTACATCATTACTTGTAATTTCCTTGTATTTTTCGCAAATTTTCTGTATGATGGTTTGCGTATTTGAAGTTTCATTAGAAGTGGGCGTTTCCGTTTCTTTCGTATTAATTGAGTTAGTGCAGCCACAGTGACATCAACATGCGTCCGACAAGAGGTGGTCCCGCAAAGCACATCCACCGAGTAAACAAAGAAAATATTTCTTAATTAAAAATGTTTTTAATTCTGAAAAGTGATTCAATCCGATCGGACTACTACGGGAAGTAGAACTTTTCAGCCACGTTGTCGGCAAGTATTCCCGTTAAGGGAAAAAACTCTGCTATCATGGAGTCGTCAGGGGTGAATCAAACCCCAAACAAAGGACTCGAAGAGTCAATAAAACTGTGAAACGCTTAACACTCAAACATTCCAAATAATGAAATTCCGGAGAAATTCCTCAAAATTATTGATGATGAACTGTTTAATTTTGTCAATAATGCAACAAAAGAGGAAATTAATATAAAAATCCTCAAAATGAACGCAGAATTCATTACTATTGAAACGGGCATTCCTCAATCCAGAAAGATGATGAAGGACATTATTAACGAAAAAAACTGCTCCACAAGGGAACTCATCGGACAATTCTTCAATACGGACATCGAAATAAATATGGAAAACTTCAAAAAACTGAAAGTTAAGTGGGATTTCCTTAACTGGTGCATTATTATTAAAAATAGCAATAACTTTATTAATGCTCCTGATGTTAATGTTAACTTAAAAAATCCAAATGAAAATGTTCATGTGCATGAAAATGACTTATGTAATGCTAAGGTTTCCAAAAATTCAAATACTAAAATATCCCAATATGTAAACAAAAATTCTAAGGAAAATCTTTCTCAAAACAATCAAAAAGATAAAGCCATGCTAAAATTACCTAGTTCAAATAATAGCAATAACATAAAGAACCTAGCGTCTACTCAGGGAGAAATTAATAAAAAAATAAAGAAACAAATCCCCAAAATCCTGAAAGTGAAATAATGGAAGTGGATTCAAATAACAAAAAAAAAAAAAAAAAAAAAAAAAAAAAACTAAGATATATAAAGATGAAATGTGTAACACAACATCCACAGATGATGAAGGTGAATTTAAAATATACAAACACAAAAATAGCAACAAAGAAACATAACAACAAAGAAAAAACTGTAATTATCCAGACTACAGCTGTTCAAAATAAATTTGATGAATTAAATGAAGTAGTAAGCCAAGCAAATAAATCAATAAACCCAGAAAATGCAGAAAAATCCAGCGAATTAATACAAAAATCCAGCATCGAACCTTCAACCTCCCAAAATACACAAAAATCAAACGGTTTTCAGGTAGAAAATAAGAACAGTAATAAGATAGAGGCTGCTAAAACATCCCCAATATTAATAAGAAGCACGGGAAGTGTTAAAAGATTAATAAAAATAATACAAGAAAAAACACAAAAAAATAACATAAGCATCAAAACTTCCGGAGAACACCTCAAAGTCACATGCAACGACACAGACAGCCATAGAAAACTCACGCAACACTTACAATTAAATAACGTTGATTACTTTGTCATCGCAGGACTGGGAGAAAAGCCAGTAAAAATTGTCATCAAAGGACTCCCCATTCACATGCCAATTGAAGAAATGAAAGAGGATCTTGAAGCCCTCAACTTTAACGTAGCAAAAGTAACCCAGCGGCACATCAAACTGTTTCTGTAAACCCAAATGTCTTAAATCTGCTGGTAATCACAGCACGAAAGAGTGTCAAAAAAGCAGGGAAACCCCCGCAAAATGTGCTAACTGTGGTGGACCACACGCAGCTAACTACAAAAACTGCCATAGGGCCCCTAAAACAATCAAACCCGCCTTCCAAAGCAACAAAATAAGGAGTGGTACAAGTTGGGCGCAAATCACTAAAAACAACCCAGCTCAAAACAAAAATATTGAATTCCCAAGTTTACCAAATGCCGTAAACAATATAAATGCAAACAATAATACCACAAATTTTAATTTCTCAGCTTTCTCCAATCTTGGAGAAATCTTAAAATTATTAAAACAATCAATGAAATTTTTGGAAATAAATTACAGGAATTTAATAAAAAATGGAAAACATTACAGAGCCAACCATGAAAATGTTTGAGTTCATTAACTTTGTAAATAACCTCAACAAAATAGTTCTACCTATGAGTAATCTACTCAACAAATTAAATATAATCGCATGGAATACTCAAAGTATACGAAACAAAAAATATGAATTAATCACTTTCTTACAGGAACGCAATCCAGACATCATTCTCATACAAGAAACTTTTCTTAAACAAAATGAAAAATTTTACATTCCAAACTACACATTCATACACACACCCAGAAACTGCTCACCAAAATTCCCAAGAGGAGAAACTGGAATTTTAATTAAAAATCACCTCACACACAAATATATCACTACTCCAACTTTCAATATTTAGAAGCTACAATAATTGAAATTTACCCCCACATGAACAACCTTTAATACTAACATCCATCTACATACCCCCAAACAACCATCCAAACTTCCCATTTGAAATAGAGAATCTGCTTTCCTTAGGACCCAGAATCCTCATTGCTTGGGATTTTAATTGTAAACACAAAAACTGGAACTGTCAAAGCCCAAATATTAATTGTCATATTTTAAACAACTTCATTAAAAATACTGATTTTCAGCTAATTTCCCCCCCAACTCCCACAAGATATAGTACCAAATCAGCAAACACAATTGACTTTGCCATTGCAAGAAACCCCCCTAAAATCACAAACACTATCACACTTAATGAATTATCATCAGACCATTTACCAGTAAAAATTGAATTCGAAACCAACATACAACGTACACCTACCCCAACTTGTACCAGAACAAATTGGATTGAATTTAAAAAAGAACTAAACTCCATGCTACTAAATTTTAATACCATCAAAACCGAAAAGGTATTGGATTACAGAATAATCAACTTCACAAATAACATACACAAAGCATATCAATAATCTTCCCAAGAAATTCCAATTAAAAAATTACCCCCTCCACCTGAAATCTTGAAATTAATAAAAAACAGAAATAAAATTAGAAAAAATTACCAAAAAACCAGAAGCCCTAATGATAAAAAATTATTAAGTCAAACTAATCAGCAAATCAAAAATGAACCCTATCAATATAATCAGAAAAACTGGGAAGAGTATATTGAAAACCTACAAGCAGAAAGTGGCTCTCTCTGGAAGTCCACAAAAAAACTAAAACTCAATACCAAAATTTCCTAACCTTGAACATAATGGTACTCAATACACCACAACAAAAGATAAAATTGAATTAATAGCTAATCAATTCTATATTCATTTTAATAACAACACCAACACAGATATTAACACAGAAAGAGCCATCAAAAACACACTAAATAATCTCCAAAAATGCACTTACAATAAATACACAGGCACAATCACACCTAAAGAAATTATCACAAGCATCAAAAAATTAAAAAATGGCAAGGCCCCTGGACAAGACAATATTATAAATAAAATGTTTAAAAATCTTACCCCTAAATATGTCATAAATTTAACTATTATCATTAATCGCATCTTAAAATTAAATTACTTCCCTAAAGGCTGGAAAACTGCAATTGTTACACCCATACCCAAACCAGGAAAAAAATCTATATAAATCAGAAAACTACGGACCTATCAGCTTACTCTCTACACTCAGTAAAATAACAGAACACATATTAAAACTTATTAAAAAATTTATTGAAAAAACAATATACTAATAAATGAACAATTCGGTTTTAGAGCTAAACACTCAACAATACAGCAAATACTTAGGATTTCAGAATACGAAAATCAGGGATTCATTTACGGCTAAACCACAGATGCTGAATGTGGCCTTTGATAGAGTATGGATAGAAGGACTAATTTACAAACTTATTAGCCTTAAATTTCCAATCTTCTTGATTAAATTATTACAGTCCTACCTCACAAGCAGAAAACGTTATTGCTGAACTAAATAAGGAAAAAACTTTACCTAACACTATAACAAGTAGAATTCCACAAGGCAGTAAATTAGGACCGATGCTGTTCTTACTTTATGTAAATGACATCCCCAAAACCAAGAATAACAAAATAGCACTCTTTGCAGATGATACGGCCATACTTAGAAGAGGTCCAACTAATAATATTGTAATTGAAAATCTAAATTCATACATTGACTTAGTAGTCAAATGGTTCACTAAATGGAAATTGACACTTAATGTCAATAAAACGCAAGCAATTTGCTTTACATACTCTACTAAAACCCTTAAGGAAATAAATATTTTAAATCAAAATATTAAATGGCAACCGAGAGTGGAATATCTAGGCATGGCTATGGATAAAAGATTAACCTGAGTTCCTCATATAGAAAAAATAAGAACTAAATTTCTGGGAATCAGAGCAAAATTATATCCACTCATTGGTAAATATTCCAAATT
This sequence comes from Latrodectus hesperus, assembly GCA_037975125.1. Lineage (NCBI taxonomy): Eukaryota > Metazoa > Arthropoda > Arachnida > Araneae > Theridiidae > Latrodectus > Latrodectus hesperus. Next base: position 60,523 of record JAJQOW010000454.1, on the reverse strand, counting down.
AAACTTCAAAAACAAAAAACTGATTTATACAACTCTCCTCAGACCGATTTTAATGTATGGCTCTGAAATTTATGGATCAGCTGCAAAAAGCAATATACAAAAACTCGAAGCATTACAAAATATCACTCAGGATAATTACAAACACACCCTGGTATATAAGAAACGAAGAAATTAGAGACGAAACAGTAACCACAACATTAACAACATTCATTATAAACAAGCGACAAAGCATAACCACACACACAAATCCAGAAATCAAAAACCTTTCAAGTTACGATATAAATGATTACCTAAATAGGAAAAGAACAAAAACTACTAAAAAATGCCTCCCAAAACTAAATAAATAAATATAAAAAAAGATGAGTTCACATACACACAAAACAAAATTGAAACCAATGCTAAAAGTCAGGCAAGAATGAAAGCACAAGGGGGAGGAGCCCCTACGGGAAGGAGAAGGGATGGCAAAAAACGAGGGTTGTGATCGAGGATTGACCTTGGATTTCTCCATCTAGTAGACGCTTGTGTTTCATGGGTCCTGGAACAACATTACACTGAAATGGAAATAAAATTAAGGAAAACCTTAGCATTCACTCTTAATTAGGAAAAGGAAAAAAAAATAATAATAAAATAAAATAGGATAAAATAAAAGCATTTACCTTTCTACTTTACTTTGTTTTATTACCTTTTCCCTTTATATTCAAAAAAACAGAAATTAAATTTATTTCTCTTTACTTTCATTCTATCATTGTCTTTGATAAAAAATAAATGGATGAAAAAAATACATACATATATGTTCATATGTATGTGTGTATGTGTATATATATGTATATACATATATATGTATATATATATGTATATGTATGTGTATATATGTATACGTATATTACTCAATGTACTCAAGATAACTTAATGTGTTATTTATTTTTTATTTATTTTGTTATATATATAAAGAGGAGCAATAAACTCAATGCACCATAACGTCATTCCACTTAAATTCATAAAATTTCAGACTGGAGATAGGAGTTTTACTCCAGGCGCTCCGTAAAACAGAAAATGGTTCCTGGTTCGTATTAATTCCTGGTTCAGAAGTGTTTTCCTTTATACTGTTTAAATGGGTGTGGTTAATAGTGTTTGTAAGTTTATTTATTTGTAAGTTGATTGTGGGCGGGGCTAAAGTGGGAGTTTTCTTTCTTGTTTTCTAATATAATGACTTTATTTGATTTGTTTTGTGTTTCTACATTATTATTTCTATTAGTTACTTCATTAAGAAGCCTTTTTCCTTTGGTTTTAGAAGGATTTTCTGCAGCAGAATCAAGTTATACATCATTTTGTAACAAAACAAAGGAATTCTTTGTCTGTATCATGGCGCTATCTATAGACTGGAATGGAATGCAAAAGTGTCAATGTTCTGAGACACATTAATTTTCTGTTTTGTTTCTTTTGTTGTTTTAAGCTTTTTCTTTGTATTTTTGGATATTTTAGGGTTTTTGAACTGGTTTGCGAAGGACATGAAGATTGTTGATAGTTTATTTCTTTCTTCTTCACCAAATTCGGTAGTATTTTGCAAGTTGTGTATCATATTTCCTAGTTTCTTGAATTTTATTCTTGAAATTTTCTATGAAAGATTTGGCTAGGCTCTTTCGATTTTTATAGCCATCACCAGTGGGAAATCTCCCGGATGCGACTTCCTTCCTGAATTATTGCATGTTGATCTTGCTTGTATATCCATTTCTTCTATATTTCCATTTTCTTCGCCTTATCCAGTGGAAAAAAAATGAAATAATTCGAAGGATATCTCAAAATCAGAGTAGATAATAAAGTTGCGGAACAGATGTGCAATATGTCCTTCCTCAACGGAAAAAGCTCTCAGAATGATGTGTTAACAACACGGATTATAATGACAGACTTCTGTGAAATATTTATAGCGGAAAATCTCATTGAAGTCAATTGTAACAATTTTGAACTTTATCCCAGAAATTTTTATTAAGATTAGCAATACATTCAATTACATCTTTAATTTTTGTTTCTTTTGCGATATTTATGTTGTGAATATAATAGGAAGCATTTGTAATAATTTTCAAGTATTTTTGTTGAAGATTTACAAGATAGTTATACTGTCCTAAATGTAACTCAATTTACCAAGAAATACGATAGAATACTACAGAAACTGCCATTATACTTAATAACTCTACCCCCAATTAAACACTCTATAACCATTTATGATAGGAAATATATTCAAAATATGGCTGTTAAAATAGAAGCATACTGAGGAAAACGTGGTGTCCCGCAATGCTATCAATGCCGAAACTTTCACCATGTGCAATCATCATGCAGACATAAACCAAAATGCTTGAAATGTGCCGGCGAACATCTCAGTTACTTACCAATGCACAAAACCAAAAGAAATTTCCGCAATTTGTGCCACTGCGTAGGCAAACATCCATCAAATCATAGAGGATGTCCTAAATATCCAAAAGCATAAACTAAATCTTTCATTGAAACCAGCAGAAATAATAATAGTCTACCAACGTAGAACCTTCATTGGTAATATCTATGCAGCAGCAGTTAGAACAGAAAAAATTACAAAAGCCACTGAAGAAACCAAAATACTATCAACGAAGCACAACAAGTTGCCACCGAACTTAAAAATCTTGTGGACTTCATAAAACCCTCTGGAATCAGTAGTCCAAACGCATTCAACAGCAGCTAGCCAAAAACGGAGAAAACATGATGTCTAAAGTTAAACACAGCTTTTAGAACAGAACTGGACATTTTACCATAACATCCTCAAACGAAAAACCACTAATAACATCAATCCTAGCACCATTGAAGAAATAGATAATAATATAGATACTTTTAATGAAGATCTTTCTTCAGCACTCACAAAAGCTACTACCTTTAAGGATCCTATACCAAACTATCACACATACTCCCAAAAAAATATATTACTAATAAAACAAAGAAACTTGATTCGCAAAAAATGGCAAACAACTAGTGAAAATAACTTTAAAACAGAAATGAATTATCTAAATAGACATACGCAAATTATGTCAGAAGCATCAACATAATACATGGAACGAAAATATTGAAAAACTCTGTACTGAAGACAACTCACTATGGAAACTTACAAAAGCACTTAAAAGAGACATTCAAATCAATAGACCACTACATGCCAAAGAGGGTGTTGCTTACAGTACCGAAGAGAAAGCTGAAGTTTTTGCAGATATATTAGAAGATCAATTTATAACCAACGAAATAGATATTGATGATGATTCTCAAGAACATATTCACAGAACACTTTATCACTATTTTCGTAAAGATGAAGAACATATTTCTCCTACAAATACTGAAGAAATTAATAAAATTATAGACAAACTTAAAAACAGAAAAGCTCCTGGCATTGATAATATTAGTAATATCATGATTAAAAATTTACCTGATAACTGCATCATGCAACTTAATAACATCTACAATAGCTGTCTAACCTTACAATACTTCCCCCAACAGTGGAGTAAAGCTTTCATAATACTTTTCCCCAAATCATTTAAAGACCCAACTATGTGCCTCAACATTATAGAACTATTAGTCTCCTAAGCACAATCAGCAAAATCTCCGAACGCATCATTTACAATAGATTACAAGAACACCTTGAAAAATTGCCCAATGAACAATATGGATTTCGTAAAAACGTTGACACAACTAAACTTATCAAAATATTAGACTACATCGGTAGAGCAAAAAGTTGCTTTTCTCATGCTCGATATCTCCAAGGCCTCCGATAAAGTTTTGCATAGAGGTTTCCTGTACAAACTCATTGAAATGAAAATGCCCCACAATTTAATCAAAATTCTAAAAAACTATCTTCGTAATAGAACTTTTCAAGTACACCATAATGGGCACTACTCCACCACAAGATCAATTGCAGCAGGTGTTCCACAGGGAAGCATATTGGGACCAATTCTTTATCTAATATTTACTTGATAATATCAAGATCGATTTCCAATTGATCTTGTTGATTCCAACAGTTTAACAGCATTTTACGCAGATGACACCGGCATCATCACAAAGTTTATGGATGCTTATTATTCCGTTATGAGATTACAAAATAAAATGGAAACAATAGAAAATTGGTGCAAGAAATGGAAAATTTCAATTAACACTCAGAAATCTCAGCTATTTATCATCAAATACAAAAGGAAGCAAACAAATTACTAATCACATTTTTTCGACATAGAAATTCCAATCGTTAAAAAAGCAAAATAACTTGGAATTATCATCTGCAATAAACTTACATGGGACATTTACATAGAAACTGTTATTGCAAAAGCAAAAATTCCATCTTAAATAAATTAAAACCAATAATCGGACCACAATCCAAAGCTAACATCAAGATCGAAAACTTATATATACTTCTATTATCAGACCTATAACAACCTATGCTTCTCCTGCCTGGAACATCATAACACCAACAACCCTAAGAAACTTTCAAGATTTCAAAATAAAATCTTAAGACAGATAACAAATTCAACATAATATGTTAGAAATAAAACCATACATCAGGATCTAAATCTCAAGCCTTTAAACCAATATATCGCAATAATGAACTATATTACCAACAAGCTTTAAAATGTTCCAAAGCTAACTTCAATGAAATCTTCAAATTTGAAAACTCTCTGCATCGAAGACTCAAAAATAAAACCAGTAGCTTCCTAGTTCTGCAGTGATGCTACAGTGTCGAAGAAATAGTCCTGAAATTTCTTCTTCTCTCCTTCTCTTTCTTTAAATTACACTGGTTTTCACTCAAGGCCATCGGCAGCAATACAAGATGAATGAGTTGAAACCTCTGGGTTAGCACTCAGGTTGTATCATCAAGTTCAAGTTCAATAAACCTTATTAGAAAGTGAAAGGCAATGTGACTGGCCGCTAAGCGGCACTGTTTGTCACTTCATATTTTCTGTTTTTTTCTAGTGTAGTAGTGGAAGAGCAGAAATGCTGTAATAATGTGATTTTGTGCGTGTCACTGAAATCTTTTGCTTTCTTTTATAAATCATTTTTTGAAAATACTTTTATTATTATTTCAAAATATCTTCAGCATCGGATAGATGCAAATCCCATGAGTAAGAATTTTGAAAGTATTTGTTAAAAATACTTATTTTCGATTTTAAAATGCAACGTATTGATACCCTCAGAGGAATAAAGTGTTTTTGATTTTTGACTGAATAATGAACTTCGAAATTCGAGATGGATTTTAAAAGCTCTAAAGACGCAAAGAAAAGGACTACGTGATGTCAGGAGGATAGACTCGTGTTGATTATTTTTGGAAGTTCGGTTGTTTCGCAAGTTCTATTTTGAGAAATTTACAAGTCAGTAATCCTTAAGTTTGGTTTTAATATTATCTTACTGTAGTGAAGGTTTTTAAGGCAAAAAAACTTAATTTTAATACTTCGTCATGGAAAAATTTCTTTAAAGATTAGACCTCCAGCTGGCGCACTCTAGCTTGGTATTTAAAGAATTATCTCTGGATGAAGTAATAATTAATACTCCTACTAAAAAGATGGATATTTCTGCCTCATAAAATCCCAATTATTTTAGAGCTTCGTGGAAGGCTGAAAAAACTATAGAAATGGCATACAAAAATGTTTAAAATCTTAAATCTAAAGAAACGAAGGCAATTCCAAAAAATCACCCCAGAAGTATAAAAAACGGAATTAAATATAAAATCCCGGAATATAAAAAAAAACTCAGATTTAATTCATATAGAAGGAAGAGAAAGAATTTTTACTTCAACTTCAGATCCAAAAGTTGCTTTAAAAATAGTTAGATTTCATGAAATACAATCTTCCCCAATTGAACCCCAAATAGTTTGGGAATGTATAACAACCAAATTTTCAGTTCACGGTATATCGTGCTCAATACCTCTTAAGGAAATTGCTGAAGAAATAATATCAGAAAATATTATAGCTGTATTGGAAGCTAAAAGATTTTTAAATAAAAATCATAACTATACTAGTCCTATTCTAATAACTATTCTGGGAATGTAGTTACCTAAATAAATCAGACTATATAACAAATTCCAAAACAGAAATTTTCATCTATAGACCATGGCAGTGCAATAAATGTTTTAAATTTAATGACAATAGTAATAAATGTAATTCTGATCCTCTCTGCGTTAAAAAAAGCATGGGGACTTCTGCCAAAATAAAGTGAAATGTAGCAACTGTACTTGATAACACAGAGCAGATATCCAATGCTGCGAAAGTAGAAAACGTGAAATGGATTTTCAGAAATTCAAATCTATGAATCACTTCACGATTAACGAAGCACGAAGATCCTTTTCAAATTGCATTAAGAAAACCTACGCCAACATGGTTACAAAATCAACAAGTCAAAATCAAATTTTTCAGGTAAAAAATATGATATAGAATCTATCTCCCAAAATATATCATTCAAACAGTGTCAAACATTGTACATTCCAAAATAGCGAAAATGATACAAACTTTCTCAAGTTTAACAGAAATTTTAGATACAAAAATACAACAATTAAATATCCCAACGAATACAGATCTTTGTAATACTGATAAACCCTTAAAGAAATTGAAAAGTAACTCAACAAAGTTAATAAAGTAACTAAAGAGAATCATAATGCTATAATCAATAACGAGGTAGATATTGAAGACTATACTCATCGGACACATATTAATATCACAAGCTTAGAGCACTTTAAGGGTCTACCGAATCCTCAGGAATGTTAACTATTAATTAATCAGAAGATTCAAATCAGAATTATTTTAACTAACCTTCAAATTATTTTGGCTTTTAAGAGTACAGAATATAAAACTTTTTAGTTTGTTCCAATAGAATATAGAGGAAAAAGTCTTAATAGTTGCAATTGCTTTCCCTATGAAGTTGTACAATGTAATATTAGAGATTCTTAATAAAATGTATGTATTTCAAAAGGTTGATTTGGTTTCTTCGGATATCTTTGTCTTCCAAGAAACCTTCCTAAAACCTCACCACTCTATACACGTACCCCAAAAAATCGTATACAGGAATGATTGGAACATTCACGCAGGTGGAGGATTGATGATAGCTGTATCTAAAGCAATAACATACCAAATCATAAATTTAGAAGAAAATGATTAACTAGATTGTAGTATCTGCCGACTGTTTGGCGATCAACAAACCGCGCTTGGCGTGGTTTGATCTCTTTCGAGAGGTTGCTATATTTAGAACAGTTTCGGCGGAGCGAGGTTCGCGATAGGTTGTATTATTCTGGTAGGAGCAGAAGGCTCCGAGTTAATTTGCGTTTTGTTTTAAAATTAAATATTTGTTTGTAATTAAATAAATGTGTTGTCCAGGAAATGGTGATAGTTAACTCTCTCGGCCATTCTGCACATCACATAGATAATGAAATCATACATGCGAAAACTCCCTATTATTAATTTCTATTCCCCCAAGAGCACTATTAATTTAAACTCCTTTAAATGCCTTCAAAGTATTCTGTCTGGACCATAAATTATGCTCGGAGACTTCAATATACACAAATAATACATTAGCCGGAGAAGCTTCAGCAACTTGGTTTGAAGAACATAATGTTTGCCTTTTGAGCGATTCATCCCCAACTTATGTATTCTCAAGAGGATCCCTTTTTTCATAGATTTATCTCTTATTTCTACTGACATATTCAATATATCTACAATATATGTTTCTGATGATCCTACGATAGGGATCATTTTCCGATATTTATTGAAATCAATTTTAAATTTATCCCTCCTCACAAATGTGGAAAATCTACAAATGGGATTAAATTAGATAATCAGTAAATCAAGAAACCAGACTTATAAATTTAACATTATTCCGAATGGGAAAAATACATCACTTAGCTAATCAATGAAAACATGCAGTTGAAAAAACTATTCAAAAATAAAATCTCCTGATGGAATTCTCTGCATTAAGTTCTTGTTTCTGAAACAACTATATTTGAAAAAGCTAAAAAAAAACATCTAGATAATGTCTTTTAGATTCGTTATAAAATTTCTGCCATATTAAAACATAATATTAGATACTAAAAAAGAAATTACTGGGATAATGTCTGTAGATCACAGCAAGACCCATAACTTATTTTTCGAATATTCAAATCTATCTCCCAAAGAAATGATGTTTCCTTTCTATCACGCAATATTATTTTACTCAATGAACACGAACTTTGGGATCCTCATATACAATGCGAAGATTTTGCCAAAATATTTCGTTCATCAGAATGGTCATTCCCCATTCCCTTGAACCATCATGGACCAGGGAATATAGAACTCAATAAACCCTTTAACTTATCTGAGCTAGACACAACAATACAATCTACTAAAATTAACACCCCTGGATCTGATAACATCTTTGCATGAATTTTCAAAATACTTCAACCATCTTCTTGAAGAAAAATACTCGAAATTTTCAATGAAGAAATTCGGCACAAATGGAACCATGCAATTATTCTTCCTATTCTAAAATCTCAGAAATCCAAATCTGATTTTAAATCTTATCATCCTATGCCTCTCATATCTGTTCCATATAAAATTTTTGGAAATCCATTGAGTTGCCGATATCCATTGAGTTGCCGAATCTACACATTTTTAAACAAAAATAATATTTATTTATTTATTTATTTTATTACATTACATATATTCAGACTTGTATGCTCGATTCTTGATATCCGCTTGTAAGTCTTCGTCGATAATAGGACAAATAGCACAATGACAGATGTACAACCACAGAAGAATAACGAAGAAAACACCCAGGGCCACGGTGGGAATTGAACCCACACTCCTACGCTCTCAAGCGATTAGCGGTGATGCTTTAGACCACTCAGCCACGGAGCGCCCCTAAACAAAAATAACAAATTACACAATCATTTTTGTTTTGTGTCTTTTAAGGAATGCCAATCTACTATACAAATGCTTTTACATGATAAAGAGGCAGCTCTAAATAAAAATAAATTCATGATTAGAATTTTTTTAGACATCAAATCGGCTTACGATTCCCTTTATATAGATGGCCTAATTCAAAAATGCTTAAATCTAGGTATCACTGGAAATATTACACGTTGGACACGTTGGTGATATCAGGTAAACGAGGAGGCCATGCCGTAGGGAAATGACGGCTGATAACTCGTGCCTCAGTAAAATGCTGTGTTAACAGTTGCTTTATACGACGATCAATATGAGGAGGTGGGCCGTCCTGCATGAAAATGATGTCCTGAAGGCATCCCCGCTGCTGAAGTTGTTGGATTACAAAATCGCTCAGCATATCTTGGTACTGTTGTCCTGTGATCAAACAGATTTTGATTCAATTTGCAGTTATCTCATCAAAAAAATACGGTCCAATCACAAAAGTAGCCGTAAACACACACTATACCGTCACTTTTTCAAAATGCAAGGGTTTTTTCTGGATAGCGCGATGGTTTTCAGCTAACCAAATTCGACAATTGTGGGTGTTGACATGCCCATTAAATTGAAAGTGGGCTTCACCAGTCCACACAATATTTCATGGCCAAGTGATGTGAACCACCATTCGATCAAGTAACTGAAGTGCAAAAGTTTTATGAACCTCTGAGTTCCTGTCCTGCAACAAGTGCAGAGGCTTGATTTTGTAGGGATAAAAATGCAAAATCCACCGTAAGATTTTTCGTACAGTGGAATACGGCATATCCAATACACGGGAAACAACTGGCACACTCACACCACCATTCGGCGACTGACTGCTGGATTCAACGACCACAGTAGCCACATTTTCGACGCTAGAAGACTGGATTGGCTTTCGTCCTCTACCGGGAAGAATTGCAAGTGGTCCAGTTCTTCCAAATTTCTGCATCATCTTGCGTAACGCACATGGAGACATTGGACCTATGCGCTGTAAAGCAAATGACTTTTCATATTTTCAGTATATGCAAATAAATACCATTACTATTACAGAGCTATCTACCAGCGAAATTTTGTACTATTTTTTTTTAAATAAAAGTCAAGCACATTATTTGAATTATCTGTAATTCAAATTTTATCTCATTTGGACAAATGGAATGTATTCTAATGCCCTCTGAAGTGGGAAACTTATTTCTTGCTAACCCTGTGTGTAGTAAATATACAAATCAAAGAAGTGTCCAGTACGAGAAAGTTTTAGTAAATAGCCAGACTTTCGAGGAAAGACTAGAAATGATAGTGAAAAATGAAACAAATGTAAGAAGAGTTTCACGATTCCATCTCTCGGGGAACTTGTTGTGAATAGAAATAAAATTTCTGGAACACAATAGAGACAATTGCCTTTATGCCGCTGAAAGTCTCAATGTACATCAATTATATCAATCAATAAAGAACTACGAACAGCAATCACTTTTACTCCTAAGAAAATTGAAGCAGAATTATCAAATGAAGTAAGTGGTATAAAAATGCGCTTTCAACTTTCGATTGTCAATTAAATGATAAATTTTCAAAGACTGGATGTTTGTGAGACTGCAATTTCTGAGAAACTTTTAC